>JAKSZP010003052.1:0-81087 GCA_022478985.1 Massospora cicadina | reverse complement strand
TCATTGCAGCAGAATCATATGAAACCTTTACTTCCTTCTCAGGTCTAGACCCCTGTACATTTCTTAATTTAGAAGAAGTAGAAGGATTAGAAGGATAAGATTCCCTCATTTTCAGAGGCGTGTGCGACTTCTCAGCTTCTGTATTTATATGATTTGATCTGATGACGGCCAAATTGCCTGGCTCCTTCTGGGTTGGGGCGGAGAAACTACCTCAAAGGGTTTCAACAAGATGATCAAATTTGGAAGGAGGCGACTGCCAAATTGGGGAGTTTTGCATTGATATGTCTAAGGTCAAACGGAGAAATGACATTTTAACTTCATTGGTTAATGGCAAAGCCTGGGCTTTTTTGCAGAATTCGCTCAAGTATACTTTCATTGGATGACCCGCTTGACGCAGAGAAAAGAACTCAAAGAAGGAATGGAAGGATGCTTCATCAGGTCAATTCTGCTCCAAGACCTGTTCCAAACCCCCTATTGCTTGCCACAAGAGCGGCTGTGTGTGGAGTACTGCAAAAACCCAGTCACCCACCTCAGGAGACAACTGGGACAATAGATTCACTCCTCACAAAAGCGGATGGAAACTAGACAAATTGTTTTTTCCTAAAGAGGGTTTTGGCTCCAGGGAAGCTAAGGCCTGATGAATTTCTGAGTAAATCTCAGGAGAAAGGCGGGGAATCACAATATTAGGATCGCAAAAAGTCTGAGACCACCAGGTACGAGCAGGAAGGGTGGGCACTTCCCAATTGGTAGTTGCAAGAATAACGTTGAGACGCATTAATACAAAACCAAACAAGAAAACTGTGGTGAGCACCATCATGGTAGTTACAAATGGCCAGCGCACCCAATTTACTAATAATGAAAGTCCCACATGGATAATTCTTATGCACATATAATAAAAGGGTTGGTCAACTAATGTCAAGAGATTGTATGTAACTCTCTCATTCCCAGCAAGGTGATGTGGGATGCAAACCCACATTGCTAGGGAACTAGCCATTAAGAAAGAGGGTAAGAAGACACCTCGAATGGTGCCTGTACCAAAGGTACCCCAGGCCAGGGTGTAGAACGCAATGTATAAGACCAGGTAAGATAGAAACATAACAGCTTGAGTGGACCCCAGAGGGGAGTCCATAATCAAGTGTAACTTGGCGTCAGGGAGCTTGGGTGCCTCAATCTGGAGGGGACCTGGGCGACCCAAGGGAGCACCTGGGATTTTGGTAAATTGCAATATAAGGTAGTGGCCCACATAGTTAGATACCTCCCCAAAGAGGTCCGCCACCAGGTTAGCCCAAGGAACCATAAGTAAAACAAAAAAAACGGGTATTTTATTTAAGAAAAGTCGACCAACAAGGAATGTTGGTCACAAAAAAATATTTAAAGTGGGCCAGGGAAATTCAGGTTCTGCGGAAGTGCGCCCAAGCCTTGACACTCCAGTAAACAGACGCTTCCATCCATTTTAGTAAAATACACTGAAAGTGCCTTCACTTGAGTAATTGATTGAAGCCATATTTTACCTGAGCTTAAAATTTCATAGCTAGAGCGGGACTCAAACCCTTGCTCTCCAACCAAGCAAATGAACCATCTTTGTTTAATACATAAATTGTTCATTTTAGGGCCTGAGCCAAGATAAGAGGCTGGGCGTTTTGCACCCCATTAGCACCAACCTGGGCATGCTTGGCTTGCACCCAGCGTTGATCTAAGGTGTGTTTTAGGTCAGAAATAGCCTGAAGTTTTACCTTCAGGGCCTCCTGTCGCCTAGCCTTATCTCTAGCATCTGTTCCTACTATAATGTTATCCAACCATGACACCTTAGCTGCTGCGTTCTAACAGAACATGTGAGTCATGTCAGAGGGCAGCATATTGGAGACATATATTGGGTGGGGTAAAGCTCGTTGTAAGGTAGGTTGTTAAGTATGAGCATGGTGACAAAAATCAAAATATATAATTTAAAATTTCATGTTCCACCTAGATGTGAAAATATGAGAGGGAGGTAAAGTGGCAAGGTTGGAACATGTTACCTTAAACTTTGGTTCAAAATTTGCTGTTATGGCAATGGCGCTGACTGCCATGTTCACTTTAGTGTTGATCACAATGATTTCATGTTTGGCAATGGTGGGAAGTCCGATGGGAAGCTGGTCAGGGGCATGAAATTGACTGATAAGGAAGAGGCTTTTGCATCTGCCTTACAGAGTGGGAAAGATTCAGGTGATTCCAGCGGTGTCATAGCAAGATGATGGTTGCTTTGTTATGGGGCGTCAATTGGCTTTGGTGCATAATGGTAAAGAGGGAATGTTGCGTCATACTTACATTTAAGGATCAACTGAAATCACATGGGCTGTATAAGTCAGGAACAATAGCACTAAATTTGGTCAACTTATATAAGTATGCCCAGGGGTTTAGAAAACTTATATTGGATAATCCAAATATGAGTGGTATTAAGTGTGTGATTCTATTGGGCATTGGTGTTTTAATAGAGGTCTAAGAACCATTTTGATTGGATGAGTCAGGGATTGCTTATAGGGAAGAGCAAATTCTTTAGTATTCACTTAATGAGGGGATCATGATTGGCTGTCATGTGCACAGTCACATTCACATATTTTAGGGAAGGGGGGTAGCCCCTTGGAAATAAAATTTGCCACATTGGTGATAATTGGTTTTGGTTGGCAGCTTGAAGATGCCATAGACATGGCTTATAAGAAGCACTTGTGCAAAGTAGTATAACCCAAAACATAACAGGCATATAACCTGTCCACCCTCCACTTGGGCCATAATGGATAGTTAAGTGCTTATTGTCCAGTGGCGTGAGGAATTCTTGAGGGGAGTTTTACTCTTATGGGGTGGGTTTTGTTGAGGTCTCAAGGCTCAGTGAAGTGACTAGCCCCATTTAGGACCACAAACTGAATGACAGGTCCTAAGCCATAGGCACTCAGACCTGCCAAGAGTTTCTGGTGAAGAACCATTGGTGAGGTTAGTGGCAAACCTGCAAACTGGACCATAAAGGTCATATTCAAAAGGAACTGAGTGCATTTAATGGGAATTGTGATTTTCATAGATTAGAGGCACTGTCACTGCTATTGAGGCATCAGCCTCACAGCAGAAGCCAGGATCAAAGTACCTCTTGAAGGGGCAGAAGAGATGAAGTCTGCAAGCGTCATTATCACCTGGTAAAAGTCAGCAATTGCCAAATCATTGTAGGGGGAAGTGGGTCCCATATATAAACTAAAAGGCCTAATTCATGTTGCTCTAGAGCACCAGAGAAATTGTAAGGCTCTTCCTAGTAGCACGCAAGATGGAGGGCTAGGTCCCAAGGCAGGATGGATTGACTGTATGAGTTGGGGGTTATCAGAGCCAGCGCAGGCGCGTTTCAGTAGCGGCTGAAAAAATTAGGAGGAGGCGCACCATCACCCCATGTGGGGACAGCAGGCGTTGAAATTGTCAACATTAGTGAGGCAGAGTTCTGAAATGGCGAGCATTAATGAAATGCTTATTTAAAAGTTCAAAATTAACCAAAAAGTGGTTAAATCAAAAGAGAGAAGTAAAAGAACTAAATTTTTAGTTTAAAAAGTAATTTGCCCTATCTCTTAAATACTATCCTAGTGGAATTTTCTGGAAATAACTTTTCTCAAAAGTCTTTAATATTTTTAAAAAAATTGTTCCTTAATTATTTAAGTTCAAATAAGAATTATGTTCAATAAAAACCCTGAAGCAACTTTAGAAGAGGTATTAGATTCAGAAGTAATGGTGTAAACAATAGGTTAATAAAGGATCTGTATAAAGGTTAAAATTGATTAAGATGTTTATATGAGAATTTAGTTTTTTAGGATCACTTTGACCAACACAAGATCCATTTTTATTCAGTTCTGATTGAGTGATACAACTTAGTACATCTATTGGTATTTGAGAAGACCCACAGGAAAATCTATTCTTAAATAAAATGAATAAATTTTGTCAGGAGATACAATGCTTTTCCCTTAACATACAAATAAAATGCACATCAACGTATCCATAGAATACCATTTGATTTGGCTCAACTGTGAACATTCATGTGCAAGCTTAGAAACAGAACGTTATATTTTCAAATTTACATTGCTATATAACATTCAATAAAGTTGATATATAATGTTAATGTACAATAATTAAGTAATACTATAAAATTATAATTTAGTAGTTCTGTAAAGTATGATATATCTCAAAACATTTTGGAATATGTAGTGTAATTGGACATGTTTTACAAAGCCAAGTTGTTTCACTTCTTGTATTATGTTTGATGCACACATGGCATCTCTTTGCAGGATGTTGCTTTTTATTTGTTGCAGGTATATGTTTGGGAAAACGTGCCCAATTTTTTGCTTATAACCAAGTTGGGAATTCACTTTATGACGGTCTGCTGTGTGTTGGATAGTTTGGAAGGGACAAATTACAGAGCATATCTTCTGCAATATTCAATCAAAAATTTACAATTGATTGCTTTTGTGAAGTAGGCAACTTGGAATCTAAGACATAAGCATTATAAATAGCTATTACAAACATATAAAAGAAAAAAATTATATCCTTTTAGACACTTTTGCATCAGAGGGAAACATGCAAGGCATTGGTCTTGCCTGTTGACACCTCCCATTCCATGATTGTACTCCACAACACAAGTCAGTTTCAACACAGTTTCTTCTTTGCCTTCCTTCTTTCTTCTTATTTTCCCTATATCAACCATTTCTGCTTTTGGGTGTTTTGTGCTTATTATATACACATCCTTCTTGTCATGCCAGTATAAGGACAGAATACCTCTACAAGATAGTGTTCTTACTTCTCCTTTTTTAGCTTATATGATGCTAGCTTCTTTGGCATATTTTTCCACTCTTTTCTCACCGTTCCAACAACATTTTTATTTTTTTCATGCAAAATTTTGAATAAATTAGGAGAAAAATACCAATTATCTAATAACAAGGTATATCCTTTCCCTAAAATGGGTTTGGCTAGTTGCATAACTACACTTTCCAATACAGGTTCATCACTTCCTTGAATTTTGTCATGTCCTGTGTAAATTTTAAATCAATAACAATACCCAGAATTGGATTCACATCTTATATATAAAAATGAATTTCTGTCTGTCTGTCTGTCTGTCTGTCTGTATGTATGTATGTATGTATGTATGTATGTCCCAAATGTATTCCTATACCATTCATCCAATTGTGATGAAACTTTGGTGAGTTGTTGTGTGCATGCCTGAGAAGGTTTATGAATTTTAAAGAATATTATTTTAATAGTAAAATAAAAAGTTTTATATGTAACAAGTGAAAATCCTATATATACTTCGATGGTATTCGCTATATTGTTACAGCTGAGCAGTTTAAATTTGTTTGATTTGATATTTTATATGGTTTTGTTAAGTGGTTAGTAGTCATTTGGCTAATTAGTAAGTTAATTTAAATCAAGACTTTGAATCAAAAGTCCAATTATTTTTAAAAATATCTCCTCTAGCATAATCGGCTCAGCTTTTGGCTCTAAACTTCAACTCTATAAAAGGTCAGTTGTTCGTTGGGTTGGGACCATCTAGTACTAAAAAAAAAGGTCAGTTGTTCGAATCATGGCGTAATCACTTTTTATACAATTTTCTTAAACACACTGTCAATTCTGTCTGTCTAATCAAATCTTACAAGCTCTATTTCAGACACTTATCTATATATATAAAAGCAAATGTGTGTGTTTGTGTGTGCGCGATGCCCAGCCAAAACTAGAGCATGTAGAGCTCTGAAAATTTTGCTATAGGTGGAAGGGAGGGGGTCCGTGTGCACCTCGAAGCCCGATTTTTAATTTTCATAGTAAAATAAAAAGTTTTATGTGTAACAAGTTAAAATTTTATATGTTTTTAATGGAAATCGGTATATTGTTACGGCCGAGAAGTTTGATATTCGGTTGATTCGATAGTTTAAATGGTTTTGTCGAGCGGTTGGTGGTTTTGGGTTGATTAAGCTTAACGGTTTTAATAAAGAAGTTAGTGATTGGTTGATTCGATAATTTAATTGGTTTTGGTAAGTGGTTGGTGATTTTGGTTGTTTCGATACATTTAGTTTTGGTTACGAAGCGGTTGGTGATTGGTTGATTTTCAGTCTAGTTGTTTTAGCTAAGTGGTTTAGTTAAAAGTATTTTATTCGAGGTGGGCCGACCTGGGGATGATGCCGCACCGATTAAGGGAAATCGAATGTATGGGAAAGGAGGATAAAATCCGGAAAACCTCCACGCGCGGCGTATGATAGGCCAGGAACTCCATGGACCGCCTTTGCTATTCGCTATCTCGGTTCGGGGCATTGGTGCGCTAAGTGGTTTAGTTAATTCGATAGGCTTAATTGGGTATGGCTGAATGGTTGGTAATTTTATATTGATTCAATATAGTTTGATTTTTTAATATTATCGATAACCATCTACAAATATTAAAAAGAATTGATTAGGATCATCAGGTAAACTTAAAGCCCAAAACAAATTTGTGCTAAACTGGATATCAACAAGAATTAGCCAAACTTTTCTTTACAAAACTATCATTCTGTTTATTTATACCGGATGCATTATCTCGAGCAAATAACTAAAAATCACCAAACTTGGCACAAGTATACTATAAAGTTTGGGAATGGAATGCTATTATGTAATTATTTAGAAAAACATATATAATTTTAAATATCAGTTCTATTTAAGATCTAGAACATATATATCTAATTATATAGCAATTTGGCTGGGTATTTTCATATTCATTTAATTCGATTTTTTCATAGGTTTTTGATAAGGGGTTGGTAGTTTGAGGCTGTTGTAAGTTCCGTAATTGGTTTTTGCTGAGTAGTGGTTTATTTTTTGGTTGATTCGATAGGCTCAATAGTTTCAGGTAAGTGATTGATGGTTTAGTTAATTTGGCAGGCTTTATTGATTTTAGCTGAGTGGTTGGAGGTTTGAATTTTTAATAGGTTTAATGGTTTCTGAACTTATTGATAGCTATCTACCAATATAAAAACTAAAATAATTTAGAATTTGATTGATTTGATATATTTATTTTACTTGGCCGAGTGGTTGATGGTTTTTGGTCGAATCGATAGGATACAGTTTAGCTTTGGAGGTGATTAGTTATTGGTTGATTTAATAAGTTCAGTTAGTTTTAGCTGAGTGGTTGGTGGTTTTGGTTGCTTCGATTGAGCAATTAGATTTGGCCGAGTAGTTATTGCTCAACTATATATAAAATCTAAATTAATCAATTCGAATCACCTGAAATTCTATAGACACCGTAGCGAAGCACGGGTAACTCCGCTAGTAGTTTATAAAATTTAATTCCAAATCTCGCTCGTTTGGATGCTATGAATTGTACATAATTTAGCCGCCCTCTGAATTTCATTAGGGATTCATCTATGACAATATTTTCTTCCGGAATGTATAACTGTTGGAATCTGGTATTCAAGTAATCCACCACAGATTGAACCTTTCATATTCTGTCTTCTTTAGAAACCGTCTCATTATCCACAAAATGAAGATAGTGCGTTATGGCCATAAAATGTTTACGAGGCATAATTTGCAAAAATATGGGCATTTCTAATATTTTTCATTTTGGCCAATACATGTCTATTTTAGATTTTATCTGCAACATTATAATGCATAACGCAAAATATGCTCTAACTTCATCATTTGTTAGTGGATACCACTCCTCGTTCATTTCCATATTCTGTTCCATTTTCATTTGTGCTGCATATCTATTCATTTATAATTTCAAAAAAATCATCACATAAAACTTGTTTGAAAACACACAGAGGAGTTGCATTTATACCCAATCTTTGTAGAACTAAACAATTGATACCAAAAGTTTCAGAAAATTTTTTATATTGACAATATTTTCTTTTTCCTTCCAATTCCATTCATCCTCTGAATCAGAATCATCACTGCTTGAAATAGGTCTTGCACATTTCCGCACATTTTGTCGAACAGAGCTAGCTTCACTTGAATTTGAAGCATCACATGAATACTCAACAGTATAAACACTTTGATGACTATTTTCAATCTCATCATCACTATAATAGCCTAATAGGTTTTCATCGTCACTTTCATATAATAAATTCAACTCAGATATGTTAGGAGGATTATTTCTAATTTTTACTAGAATCAAATATGTACTATGGCATTCGGCGTGTGAGTGCTATACTGACTACCATTTTCTTTGTGCTTTGTTTCGTGGTTTGTTGATGTGATTTTGTTTATCGGTACTGTTGATAGGGGGAAAGCATTTTAAACAAAATAGCATTGACGCATGACTGAAACAGTTAAAGAATCTAATAATATACTGCGCGATGTTCACCGAAGACAGTTCTTGATGTCTCGGAGATGTCAAAGTCTACAATAGCACATGAAATGAATGACGTCTCCCAGACGTCATTGTATGTCAAGGGGTTAAATTATCTTGGATATAAGCTGAGCCTAAGATGAGCTAAAATTACTAATAAGATATTTTTAACTAATTGTTCATTGACCAAACAATAATTATAAAGGCGCAAAGGATAGTAAGATTTGGATATTTTCCATTTAAATCAAAGAATTAGAAATTTACAAACTAGATATAAAGTTCTTTTAAGATTCAGGAAAGATCTATCCAAACAATATTCATGACATCTGGATTGAAAGCTATCTCTGCTTAGAGTACAAATATCTATCATTTCTGATTAAATGAATTAGGCTCTATACTATATCTTATCTTGGTATACTGCTCCAAAATCCATATCTTTATTAGCCAATAAAATTCTGTTAAGATCACTGAGCTACAAAGACTAATATTCTCGTAGTCTTCAAATGACAGGCCAAAAAGCCAAATTTTTAATATTGGTGCTCCTTTTAAGGTGCTTCAAGGCTACCCAGAATATGTACCTTCAAAACTAAGTACTTCCAGCACTGACTCCTCCAATGGACGAGATCATGAATATAACACAATGGGTACACTCCTTTAAAGATGAAAGATCTATTCCTAGTATTATTAAGTTACTTTTATGAGTGTCAATAACTTTATCCTTATGGCCCTTACAATAAAGCCTATCAGATTCAACCAGATGAAGTGGTTGAGACTGTAGAATCCTCAATTTATGGCATGTTACATATGAGAGGTAGTCAAGTAGAATATGTTTTTCCAGAGTTTATCTGACTTATACACTTATATTCATCAGCAACCCTCTTAAATTCTGAGGCAAGGGTTGGTCAAACAGAAATCTGCCTCCACCAGTTTGTACACCCTTCTATATATCATCATATTGATTATTTTTGATATATCATGTGGAGATTCATGTACATAAAGGCTTAACCTACAGATCTATTCCCACCTTTTTAGATTATATAAGACCTTGAAGTCTGTCAAATAATCACAATATTTACCTTGACAATTAAAGAGTAATAAAAAGTTGCAAGGCCAAATCATGAGAATTAAAATGGAGTTAGTGGATATCTATGATATGATGTATCTCAAAAAAACTTAAATGCCTTTATCTCATTTAAATAATAATTTGAACAAGATTTGAGAGTAACTTCCTAATTGATCAAACAGCAAAGAACTTACAGTGCTAAAAATCTTTAAAAAATTAATTCTTTTATTACTTAAACAAACGCACAAATGTACCTTTGGTTCAAAAGATATACATTAAAGAAGGAAAAGTTGACCCTAAGGTTCTATGGGACCTTCAAGGTCAAGAAGATCACTTAGACCACCTGGAACTCCTAACCCACCTAGACTCTCAGATCCCTTGGTTCACCCAGAACTCCTGGCCACATGGTTTTCCTAACATACCTTCACCTTCTAATTCCTCTCATGGTGGTGATATCAAATCCTCACTTTAAGATTGTAATGAGAACCTTGAGTGAGAATTTAAAGCCATGGACCAGTATTTGTAAGAGTAATGAAAAAATCACCTAGATGTCACACTGATTTTGAAAGCATATTTTTGATGGGATTTCTTTATATCAAATTTGAATGGATATCAAGTACTAAAAAATTCATCAGTATGCTCTAGATGACAAAATATATCAATTTATCTTGCAACTTCAAAAGCCAAAGAATTAGTAAGATAAAAGAAAAAGTATATTGATTATCATGTTAGAAAAATACCAGCTTTACCAGGCTATAGCTTCTAGAGCTTCTTCTAGCCATGTGAAATTATTTAGAAAAGATCTTCAAGAGGATCTCAATTCTCTCAGAAGTATGTGCCTCCACAGCATAATCTTGAGGGGCCATTGTCAGAAGATAAAATGAGCAGATTCTGATAAGAACTATGCCTTAAATGATGAGCCTTAATCAACAGGATGTACCAACTAATAAATCCATTGACCAAAACTCCAAAATGATAAGTGCACAAAGACCCAATTAGATTTGAAGAATTTCAACTTTTGTCAAAAGTTTGGCTGCATCACTAACTAAAAACAAAGCCTCCAATAATCAGAAAGAGCTTGCCACACATTGATCCAGACACTTGGAATGAAAGCCTATCTCTGCTAAGCATATGATCAATTTCTTTTCTGATTAGGATAAAGTATTCTCTATTCTATATCTTAACTAGTTAAATATAGAAAAGTTCATATTTAACTTAAAATGTGGTTAGCCAAGTGGGTAAAACTGCTTCCACTCCTAGTGCAGGTTTTGAGTTTGAAACCTGTACTGGCTAGAAAACAATCTTGGTGTGGTATATTTGTCCCAAGGTCAACCCACCTCAAATAATTCATATTTGTCTTACCCAATAAAGTTCAACTAAGAAGATATATGTCATATGAAAACTAATATTATTGAAGCTTTGAAAGGATTGCTAAAAAATTCTGAATTTTAATAAGCTCATGGAGAGATTTAGTCTTCCATTGTGCAATTTCTGATTCTTTGATAGTAAATTAAGGGCTTAAGTTTAGTTTACACTGTAAGAAGATGCTAAGCTCCTTGTATTATATAGTTTAATGCATAATGACCAAAAACTTCTGCCAGCTACATAATGTATTGGCCCATGACTCTCTGAAAAAGAGTTTCTAAGAAGAAAAAGTCAACCTAATGTTTTTAAGCCTTGTAACTCTAGAATAGTACTGCATGTACAGCCATTCCAGAGGCATCAAAAGCAGCTATAATTTTTTTTCTCATCCACATGATTTAATAATAGATCTGAGTTAATTGGAATGATTTATCAAATGTTACTTGTTATTCTGATTGCCAGTAAATATTACACCTAAATAATTAAGGAATGTAAGTTTAATTTCAATCTAGGTAAAAGAGTGTAAATATTAAAGAATTTACTGATCTTAAGAAATAAAATATTTGTTTGTTTAGTTTAAAGTTGGAAAAGAGCTGATTGCTTTGATTTTATTTTATAAAATGATATATTCTTTTTTATGTACAAAATTTCTAAGAAGTTTAACTTTAATTAAATAGCATTTTTTCTTTTTTAGTAATTTTCAAAGAGTTAAGCTTTCTCTAGATTTACCACCACAGCTACTAGGTCCTTGCATGTTTTTTTTAGTACTAGATGTCCTTGCATGTTTTTGAGGATTGCAGGAGTGTATCTAGACATTGACCAAATATTCACTTTATGAGGGAACTATAGTCCCTCAAGGGCATGATCAGTTAAACGTTAGAAAGTTTCAAATCCATGCTACAAATTTGAGAGGTTTGACTTCAAATTTCAATTTTTAGACTTAGCTCAATTTGCAGCTCTTTATCACTGTCCTTCCTTTGTGTGTACTTTATAGAAAACATAAGCAAGTCTAGTTCAGACGTTTAATATGGTATTATCCTGTTAAATTTCATCAAGAGGTAGTGTGCAAGGATCTGGGACAGTAACATAGCTTAAGTGTTCATAACCTAATAAAATTGCAGAGAATCAAAGGGCTTTAAAAAACCCCACTGGAGATGGAATTGGAATAGTTTAAATATATATCAACCTTTATATCATGCCATCTAGCCTAAAATTGAATTCTATCTTCTGCCACCATGTAAATATATAGATGTTAACTTTTTTAGCAAGTAGTTAGATATAAAATATATACAGATTAAATTTATGCTGAAAGTAAATAAGATCCATTTATAGTTTAACCTCTTTGTAAGTTTCATAAGAAAAATGGCAAAGTATGTAAGATAGCAAACATGTCAGTAACTGAGTAAACCGCCGTTGCTTTTACTGTATTTTGTTCATTAATATTTTAAAAAAGGAATATCTCCCAAATCATGAGCAGATATTAGGAGCCATTATGCATTTAATAGAGATATCTACTGATTTATATTGTCACCATCCCACATTTTATAAATGGTAGGATAGAGAGGATTTATAATTGCTGAGAATTTGATAATAAGACATAGTCATTATCTTTAAATTTAAGTGACTAACAAAAGGGAAGACACAATATATGGAACTCAGTAAACTTTTTTTAGTACTAGATGGTCCCAACCCAAGGGGGGATTCATCGATGTGAACTCAGTAAACTTTCATTACTGGGGAACTGAGATCAACTGCCAAGCAAAGTAAAAGCCACTTGTAAATCATTATAGTTCCTTGTGGATCCCATGTTTACTAACACTTTAATTTTCTATATAGTACTTAATTTATTCTTAATTGTAAAAAAGAGGTAAGAACAAATGAAATATTTAAGTCAAAAATGGAACAAAACTGTAAGGACCAGGGGAGGCTAATTTGGATCTGGTCATGAACTCACAGTTCCCACAGAACCATTCAAGTGACCATAAACTATTATTAATAGGGCCTCAAAGCCCCATAGTTGATATGAGTAAGCCAACTTTACAGGGCATAAAAATTGCTGCACCATTCACCATGATACTAAAATAAATCAAAAAATGGTAATTAAAAAATTAGATATGGATTTTTTTAGAAATAAGGAAAGATCTAAACAAAAAAGGTTAGTTCTCCAAGTGAAAGCACTGGCATATGTAAAAGTACTGATCCTTTGTCAGTTTGGCAGCTCTGTTAATAGATATTGCAACTACTTTACAGGTTGCAGTATATTCCTAAGTTTGTACATGGAAGGGAATAGTTGGATTATAAAACTGTCATAAAATGAAATTTAGAGGGGTGATTGAGCACGCCATGATTGACTGCTCCTTAAATTCACTTAAAAGATTTATGATAGTTTTCAAAATGAGGCATTCTCCACCCTTAAAATTCTGAAGCTTATTGGGATGAAAATTTATAAAATAAAACAAAGTATTGTGGAGTTTTAAAAGAGCTGAGATTAGGTTTCTAAAATTTAAGATTTACAGAAAAATTGACCCATATTACTCCACTAGATAAAAAAAAAGATTCAAGTTCCAGGCAATTGGGGGCTTGGAAGTTGGGCAGCGGTAAGGGGAGAACTTACTTGGAGTAATTTTGCCATTCTTGTGGCGTAACCAAGGGATTTATCAACACAAGAGCCTAACCCTCCAACATACATAATTCTAGGCAATGTGTGTATAGGGGTAGGTGTAAATCTAGGAGTCTTTTCTGGATTAAAATTGGTCTTTCTATATGAAAAATTGTAGTAGGCAAGACCTGTCTAATTGCTTTTTGTGTGAATCCTTACACAAACACTAGGATCCGCTTCAGTAATAGTAGAATACTAATAACCACCCTTTTTCTTAGAAGAAGAGGAGGACATAAATTCTATGCAAGCATAAGATTAAGGAGATGATTTTAGTTTCAGGGATCACTCAAATGATTCACTTAAGATAGGTGTTAATGGACAGTTTTTGTGTTTTATTTAACTGACATGGTAAATTAAGGTCATATGTTCCTTGAGCACCACATGGCCATCAGGTTACAGGTGTATCTAATCCTCCTAGATGGTTCTTAGTAGTATCACATGATAAATTGATTACCTTGGAGTTCAATGTTATTGAGTTGACCACAAGAAATTCTTGTATATGCAAGGCTGACCAATGCAAGAATCAACCCATTGTGGCCAAAGATCCTCCCTCTTATTCTATTGTAAAAGCACATACATCTAGCTGTATTGCTGCTTGTCTACCTACACAATATACTGTATCACAACAGTTTCTAGTAAACCAGGTGCAATGACAAGAACTTTTAAGCTTATAATTCTCCATATGACTAGTATCATTGCTTGGACATTCTCTAATTCACTTTTATCTTATGACCCCCGTTCTATCATGCTAATGGGTTTACTGAGAACCTTTGATTAATTTAGTATACTCTAAAAGCCTATTATCTGCTTTTTCTTTTCTATCTGTATTCCTTTTTCATAGGGAACAACTTCCAAAATTATTGGAAGACTAAAATGATACTGTTTAGTTTGCCTGTCAACCACCAATAACTTGGATGAGCCAAGACCTTGTTAGTTACAATAAAAGCTCTTCTAGACTTTCTGGAACTTTATCTCAAGTAGGATGTAAATCCGTTACACAACTGAATGTTATTAGTATGCAGCAGTATCAAAGTCATTTAGAAATTATTAAGTGATTGACACGGGTCTGGAAAGCTTCAAATGAACATTAAGGTTTAGTAGCGTTTCTTAGCTATATAACAAGTAAAAAAGTAATAATGTAACAATGGAGTCATATTACTTAAGAAGATTGAACAAGTAATAGTTGGGATGGTTTTTCAAGGATTAATAAAGGTGTAATATCCCAAATATAGTCTTTTACTTCCCCTTAAAGTGCATTGAGCAGAGCCAATAACTGTTGTCCATTAGATTTTCCTTTGACATGGAATTCATAAGAATGTAATGTCTTACTTGCAAATTTTGTGAAAATTGATTGTTATGTTTTAATGTACTTTTAGCATACCACTATCTCATGAACTTCTCAACCAATGCCAGAAAACCAGGTGTCAGGTAATAGAGTCACTTGACGCCCTTCCACCAATAGTACTGAGAATTTTGACAACTGACTTCAGTCGCCTCTAGGCTTTGTCTGTGTGAGGGTGTTTTTCCACCAAAAATTTCTAAAGTGCTCCACTAAAACTTAAATATCTTGGGAACTACAAATCCAATCGCAAAAATACAAAGTGCATTGTGATCCTCAGAACTAAATCTCTCCAATGACACCAATTCTGAGTGCCAGAAGCACTCACAGAAAAAAATAACAACATTTGAACTCAAAAAATTTGAAATGCCTTGACCTAAAAATTATGATAAAGCTTGAACCAAAAATTTCAAACTAAAAACTGGCAAATTTCTATGAAGAGCATCAACAGGCCTATCATTTGAGACTAAAATCAATTTAAATTTTATAGTAAAATAAAAATTTTTATATGTAACAAGTGAAAATTTTATATGTTTTGTCTTTAATAAAAAGCTATTAAATGTAAGGCTAACTTGAATGAGGCGGATTGGTCCCATCACCAGATCATGATGGTGAAATTAACCCAATTGAATGTAATAATTATATCATTATTGATTCTTATAACAGCTTTTGCCAAAGATAGACTACAATTGTGATGACAAGCTTAGCAAGCTTAGAGATGTTCATCTTCCATTCATTCGAGTAATATATGAGTCTACAGAATGATATCATACTTCATCCTAGCTACTCCAATATAAGTTACCAGCTGCTATGGCAAAAATTGGGGTAATGAAAGCATAATTGCAATTAAGCCTAATTAAGGCTTCAGATGCTAATCTATTGAATTCTACTTGAATTGTAAGCTTGATCAAACTTCTTTCATCAGGATCAAAGATCTTCTAAATCATTTAACTTTAAAAAGAGATGACAAGCATGGCTAATCCTATTAGTCAGATTTCATCATGATTACTTCACTGTGATTCACCAATAAATCACATGACTTAAATAGTAGCCCAAATTGCTTGCACATAAATTACAAATTTGACTAATTTGGCTACCCCTCAATTGTACATTTTGACATGTTGACATGGAATCCATAAGCATGTAATGTCTTACTCACACGTTTTGCAAAAATTGACAATCATGTTTTAATGTAATTTTAACATACCACTATTTCACAAACTGCTCTACCAATCCCAGAAAACCAGGTGTCAGGTGATTGAGTCACTTGGCCCCCTTCCACCAATAGTACTAAGAATTTTGACAACTGATTTCAGTCGCCTCTAGGCTTTGTCTCTGTGAGGGTGTTTTTGCGCCACAAATCTCTATATTACTCCACTAAAACTTATATATCTTGGGAACTATTTAACCAACCCTTTATTCCTTCCCAAAGTACAAGTCTGCCCATGATTCCATGTCTACCAGGAATATCATGACTACCAGGTTTAATTTTTTTAATAAGATTGTGCAGAATTTGAGTTTTACCAACAAAAACACCTAAAATGCTACTTTGGATAATGTAAAAGAAGAAATTTCTACCACCATTACATTACACATTTGAGAAATTAAAGAAACCATAACAGGTTGTGTAATATCTGTTGTAAAAATTTATGGGTCTGGTAATTATAGCCAGTAACCCATATAAATTTATTACTTGCACAGGATTGGTTCTTATGCAATTTGTCTGCGTTGTATGATAATTGATATAATGGTTTGATAATAGTATGATGACTATTATCCATAATTGAATGAAATTTTTAGATCACAGCCTAACGTTCAGACAGTATTTCTATTTAAAATACTTGAGATGTCTCAAAATAGGGATTCTATCCCTCATACTGTCTAACCTGATCTTCTCTGAGATTCCCTGGTGACAGTTTCTCTGGTTTGACACACAGTTGTCATCAATCACCAATTTATTTCCACTTCTTCTCTGGATCTTCTCTCAGATCCTTACTCTTTTCCTTTAAAGAGTCTCCCAGTTATCTCACACAGCAATAATATCCCTGAGAAAAAATATAACAATTAAAGGCTGATAAAGTTTACAACTTAAAACTATATACCAGATAAAAGCTTATTTATTTATTGGTGAATTCTAAGGAGTTTATTATGAGGGGATTTGGTGCTCAACCCTCAGTTGACACCTCTTTGATTAAATGGCAGCCGTTGCCATTGAATCACCCATCCTCATCTCAGCAGCAATGGTCTTCCCTATCCTGGCTAGGATTCCATCATTGGACATCTTTAAGACTTAAAATGGTAAGAATTGAAAAAACGTGTTTCTAACGTTTTCCTCTCAATCCAAGCAAAACAACCATATTTGGCTAGCGACCTTCTTAGGTAATGAGAATTGTTACCTATTAAGGCAGGTCACAAACCAACTGATTGATTCAATAGTTGCAGGTGGCATCACTTGCCTTGCAACTTGCTATTTACATTCCCAATCAGTTGGTTATGAAACCTGACCAATCTCAATTGGTACACCTGATAGAAATCACTATCAGAAGCCCCTATTTTGTTGTCAACTCCGTCCAATGATATCTTAAGCATTTGTCTAGATCAATCACCAATGGATCTGACCAGGCGAATATCCTAAAATCCCCCAAACATAGTTACTCCAAGATCAGGGTCAACTAATTTTCAATTCACCTTGCATTAGGGAATTAACCCCTAGCGATGCTTGGTGATCTTGCAGGCTGGTAATATGGGCAAAGATCCCAACACATCCCCCTCTTTCCTTGATTTCCAGCGAAGAAAGGACTGGGGTAGGAGAACACCACTTCAGACACTCAGTTGATTACTTCTTTTGCTCAAGCAGAGTATGATTGTCAATACTCAACGCTTCTCAGGATGACCTTTGGCATGCGGCTCTCTTCCTCTTCCTTCTTGCTGCCATCTACTTATAGTGCAATCTCCATGATCTACTGTCATACTGGGCTGATTGATTTACTAATGACAATATTAGTCCCAGGATCCAGTTTTCCCACCATCAGGGCATATGACCTGCTGCCATATCGGTATTATTGGTCTGGCGTCCCCAATTTCCTACTTTTCTCCTCATCCTAGACAGGAGACTCTTGCTGTTGAGGTTTTCTTCTCAGCCCAATTAAGAATGCTTATTTATGTTCACCCTTGTTATCTTCTTCTCATAACCTCTTGGCTCATATCATTCTTAATTCTTTTCTGGAGAGCTTATCCCATTAATTTTGGGTTTAATTTCTCCAAAATTGGAGCTTAATGGATTGTAGAGTGCATAAAGTTGACTTCCATATAAGTCCAACATCCCCCTCTCATCCAGCTCATATGTCAAATTATGAGTTGCAGTACCAACAGCTACTCAACAGTTTGTCTGATCAAGATCCTCAGCTCTTCCAGCAGATGAGTCAGGCTGCAGGATGGAACATCTTCTACGGTCCTTCCAGGACTCATACGCCTAGTCTGGTGCCAGTGGCTAGTCCTTCCGTGGAACTGCCAGAAACAGTAACCAACCCTTCAGAAACCAGGCTAGTGATTGTTTTAAAGAACTCGCAGTTAATTCTCCCTCTGTCGTCAATTCCAGAGTTGGATTTTGAAACTCTCCTAGATTCAGCTCCTTTTGCAGATGTGCCAAACATCATCATGGATGCTCCTGAAATTATTCCCTTTGCTCTTGATCGCTCCTTTCTTGCCAGGTTGGACTTACTTCCTGAGTTCCTCTTCTGACTTTGACAATACTACAAACCCGCTGTCTTGGCTACTGAGCTCACCATCAGCAACAGTATTAATTTCAAACTTCCTTATGCAGAATTGAGGGCCCAAGTCACCAAGGCTTTATCCCTAGCGCTGAATCCCTTCAATCTTGAGAACATCCTAGATCAGGATATCGCCGCTTATGCTCTTTGCTTTGCAGAAAAGTTCTTTGAAGTTGGGCCACAAAGCTTCCAGCCCCTCCCCAGTTCCATCGCTCCTTCTGCTTCATCTTCTGAGAAGCCTGTAGTCATTGATTGCAGGATTCCATTCACTCCCTGCATGATTATCTTGTTTCCAGATTTTCCCATTGGTATCTCCCGCTGATGGCTTTAATAGGTGGCATGATTTGGCAACCCCCATCTAGCATCCCTTGTTTGCTGACAGCCCATATGTCTGGTATTATTGGTGAAGCCTGTCATCAAGTGCTCAAGAATAATCTTCCAGCTCTGGTACCATACTGGGATTACTTAGGGTTATTCATCAACTGCCTCTTTCTGTACTGTTGCTTCCCTCCCCGCTCTGGGGTTTTTCAATTAGCTTCTTCTGACATTTCATTTTCCCTTTCCCTAGTCACTTTCTTGCTGGGATCTGCATCCACTCAAAGAACTTGGTTTCATGTAGGTTTAGCCCTTGCTAGCATCTGATCTCACATAAAATTTTTTGATGGGTTATTAATTTCTACAGTAATCCATCCTCCCTCCCCCAAGAGGCGACATAGACAGAATCATCCCTGTATTGAGGATAATCATTAAGAATAAAAATTATAAAAACGTATCATTTTTTATGTGGTTTATAATCTTTTTTCTGATAAATTTCATCAATTTTTTTCTTCTTTTCCATGGGACTTGATCTTGTTTCAGTTCAGAGGTCCATCTTTTTTTATTTTTTCCCCAAACTGGGTCCTAGATATTAATAAACCTACCAGTTTTCTATGGTTCAGAGGTTCTTTTTTTGGACTTAACCTAATCATCAAGACATAACCAACCTAATGGTTCATCGGCTCTTTGAGAACTCTTTTTTTGTTTTAAATCATCAATCCATCTCTCAAAATACTTAACATGGACTCAATTTACAACTATTTCATCCAAGAGATTCTTGATGGAGTAGCCGTCAGTCACCGTTTTGGAAATAATCTCAAATGAACTCAACCAAAACACATCCAGTTTGTCTCTTCTCCCAAAACCATGAATATTGCAATAGGCAACTCTTTTGCCTATTTGATATTCTGCTAAGGCCAGTCAGTTCTTATATTCCATCAACTTTTCTCATATCCTTTTCTTCAACGTAGTATCAAATGCTTGCAATTGCATATTAATCAGAAATACGTCAATCAGTTCAAGTACTGTTTGGAACTCATCCCCAATGTTGGTTCCACCACTAAATATAAAATTGGTGGCAACGTGGCCTTCCTCCCATATAACAACTCAAATGGCGTTTTTCCCGTCACTGTATGATGACTAATATTATAGGCAAACATCACCAAACTCGGGTACATTCCTCATGCAGAAGTTTTTCCTGTGACCAGCTTCCTCAGCGTCATGGCCAGCATTCCATTCACTCATTCTACCATTCCATTTGTCTCCATCAATTAGGGTACAGACATGACTCCTCGGATCCCCATTATCACATTCAACCATGTGATCACATGAGACGTGAAGTTTGTCCCATTATTGCTAAGCAGGACCTGCTGGCATCCATGTCATTATACTACTTGATCCAGGATGAACTTTGCAGTGCTGGTAGCATCTACTTTTGCCATAGCCTTCATCTTGACCCATCTCATCAGATGATTGATATCAACTACTATATACTTGACTCCCCCTGTGCTCATCATCAGTGGTCCCATCATGTCAATGGAAACCATATGCCAGGCAAATTCAGGGTGGACCAGTTGGTATCCAGTTGTATTCTTATGTGGCTTGTGCAGCGGCACTCCGCATAACAAGCTAGATAGGCGGCGACATCATAGTTAATTGACTCCCAGCAGTAGTACTGGCAAATATGATCAGTCATTTTTCTCAGGCCTCCATGCCCAACAACCTTATGAGCAGCTTAAATGATAGCTGCTTTTTCCAATGGCTTTAAGAATAGTAATTGCTTACCATTAATCATCTTAAACACTTGTCCATCCATGGTCTTGGTGTTTTCCATCGCTTTTTTTAAAGTGCACCTTGGATATCTTGGGGCTTGTTCACAATTTCTCCATTGAACATTCTCTGGAATAACTCATCCGCCTGCGGGTATACCATCTGGACCAATGGTAACTGTGATAAGCCATCCAAATTCTGGTGAGAAGCCCCCACTTGGTGGACAATCTCATAAAAGTAAGCCTATAGCTCAAGTGCCCATCAGACCAGTTGTCCTTCTGGTTTTCACAAATTATGGAGCCAATGCAACAAGGAGTGGTCCATCACCACTTTAAAGTGCATTCCATGGATGTACACCCAAAGATGCTTACAGGCATAAATGACCACAAGGCATTCCCGCTCAGTTATGGTGTAATTCCTCTCAGCAGCTGAGAGTGTTTGGCTCACATATGCCACCAAATGTTCATCTCCAAGTTCATCTACTTGGCTTAATATGGCGCTGATCACCATTAACAAATTATCAGTTTGTATAATAAATTCTCAATTGAAATTTGGATATTTTAAAATTGGAGAATTTATTAGATATTGGCGTAACTCACCAAAGGATTCCTGCGCTTCTTCATTCCATATGAATCCTTTTTTTTGAATCCTTCAACAGATGGAATAAGGTCCTGGTGATTCAGGAAAAGTCCTGAATAAATCTTCTGTAGTATCCGACCATTCCAAGGAACACTTGGATATCTCAAACACTCTTCAGCAAAGCCATCCGTTCTATGGCTTCAATCTTCTGGGCTTGCAGCTGCAATCTACTAGATTCGATCATGAATCCCAGATATTCCAACTCTTTCTTGAAGAGGTGACACTTCCTTGGCTTAATCTTTAGGTTAGCCGCAGACAGTCTTCTAAATACTTCTTCCAAGTGGTGTAAATGGTCAGTAAACGTCCTACTGAACAAATCGATATTGTCCAAATACACCAGGACGCACAAAAACTTTAAGTCTCTCAGTATAGCATTCATGGCCCTCTGGAACATTGCAGGCGCATTGCATAGACTCTGGGGCATCCTTGTCAGTTTGTATAGCCCCTGCGCGGTAATGATTGCACATTTTTCTTGGTCTTCTCTTGGCAAATCAATTTGCCAATATCCCAATATCAGATCCATTGCAGAGAAATACTTTGCTTCTCCCAATTGATCTAGCGCATCATCAATCCTTGGTAGGGGATACAAATCCTTCCTTGTAATCTTATTCAGCTTCCAGTAATTGATCGCCACCTAATTAGAGCCATCCTTCTTCTTCACAATAAGAATCAGACTCTCCCAGAGACTTGATAATGGAACTAGAAGCCCATGCTTCACTAGTTTTCTGATTTCATCTTCCACTACCACTTCAGCCGCCTTTGACCATCAAATCGGTCTAATCCTGATTGGCAAATTTTCCTTAGTATCGACATTGTGGATCACATCTCTCATGCATCCCAAATCATTATTGTCCTGGGTGAATACTTCCCAATACTTTCAGACAATTTGAGCACCTCCTCTTGCTGTCCTTCCATAAGATCAGAGAGTTGCTCTTGATCAACCAATAGGTTGATACTCTCAGTTATCCTGGCCAGTAATCCCATCTCATTGAGGGTCCCAAAGTCATGAAATTTCCTCAGTTCAGCCATTAGGATTTCTTGTTGCTTCTTAGGCCCAAAATTCATGGACCAATTAAATTGATTTTCAATATTTTATACATTTTATATATTTTTTGTATTTTTCTTTTGCAATGGTACTTGCAACCTACAAAAAGGTTCAGAGGTCCTTCTTTTTCCCTTCATCCAAACTGGTTCCTAGGCATATTCTAACCTACCAGTTATCATGGTTCAAAATCTTATCCTCTTAAGATTTAACCATCTATTTGGTTTAGTGGTCCTCTTCTAGGACTTGACCAAAATCTCAGGACATAACCATTTAATGGTTCAGAGGTCCTCTGGGAACATTGCAGTTATTTTCTCTTAGGTCCAATACTTCCAATTTTTTTAGTATTGACCTTTCTCACTATACGACCAGCAGCACTGTCTCTTTATAGGCTACACTTGCTGACTCTGGAAATACTCTTGAATATATTTAGACCTTTAATCCCGACTGGTTATTCATCCAACAGCTCCTAATTTCATCTCATATTTCAGCAACTGATGCTTGGATCATCATATCTCATTATCCAACAGTTCTGCTCGATTGTTCAGATTGTTTTTCTCCTGAAAACGATTTTTGACCTTCATGGTTATCCTCAATTACACAGGTCGTTCTGGCCTCATTGGCTTCATCCAATTCTTCCTAAATTGATGAACTCGTTTTCAGCAACTTCTGATCATTGGTTGAGTGTTATTGAGTCAAATGATTTTCTCCACTATCTTGGATCAATCATTTCCTGTTTTGACTTCATATCTTCATTTGTATAGCAATTCAATTCTCCTGATTGGAGCTTCCTAATTCATCCAACGCCTCATCTAAACACTCTCTCCTCAGGACTATTTAAAGCGGACCCAATTTTAACCTGAGTTGATCTTTCTGTTCCTTGGGACTATTTCTAGTAGACCCAATTTCAACCCAAGTTGGCCCTTCTGATCCTCTTCATCTCAAGTAGATATAAGGTGGAAAAGGTTTCCTTGAAGCACTAGATAGTTTTATATCTAGACTGCAAGTCCTTTTCCCCACACTTGAGTATCTTCAATTCTCTTCACTTGGAGCTCCACTTCTGAGCTGGGTGAACGCCAATGAACGTGATCCACTTCACATTCTGTCTTTGTTACTTTCCTCAGTAACTCATTTCTGAAATTGAAAAAACTTCATATGACATCTTTCTAAGTTCTTCTACACAATTACACCCCTGTAGTGAGCACCACTTTGTAAAATTTATGGTATGGTTATTATTGGCCAATAACCCCTATAAACTTATTACTTGCACAGGTTCGTTTTTTGTGCAATCTGTCTGCATTGTATGATAATTAATATAATGGGTTGATAATAGTATGACGACTATTATCCATAGTTGAATGGAATTCTTAGATCTCAGCTAAATTTCAGCCAGTATTTCTGCTTAAATACTTGATATGTATCAAAATAGGGATCCGTTCACTCATACTGTCTAACCCAATCTTCTCTGAGATTCCCTGGTGACAGTTTCTCCAGTTTTACACACAGTCAGCAGAAATCTTTAATTTTTTTCTGCTTCCTCTCTGGATCTCCACTCAGAACCTTACTATTTTCCTATAGAGTCTCCTAATTATTTCAACCAGCAATAAATTCCCTGAGAAAGAATAGAACAATTGAAAGCTGATAAAGTTTATTACTTAAAATATATACCATATAAAAGCTTATTTATTTATTAGCAAAGTCTAGGAGATTTTTGGTGGGGAATTTGGTGCTCAACCCTTGGTTGACACCTCTTTGATGAAATGGCAGCTGTTGCCATTAGATCACCCATCCTTATCTAAGCAGTAATGGTCTTTCCCATCCTGGCTAGGATTCCGTCATTGGACATCCTCAAGACTTAAAATGGAAAAAATTGGAAAATGTGTCCCTAACGTTTTCCTCTCAATCTAAGTAAACCAACCATATTTGGCTAGCGACCTGCTTAGGTAATGGGACTTATCACTCATTAAGGAAGGTCATGAACCAACTGATTGATTTGCTAGTTGCAGGCAGCATCACTCGCTTACAACTTGCTACTTACATTCCCAATCATTCAGTGATGAAACCTGACCAATCTCAATTGGTACACCTGATAGTTAATCACTATCAGATGCCCCTATTTTGTTGGCATCTCCGCCTGATGATATCCTAAGCCTATGTCAGGATTGATCCCCGATGGATCTGACCTGGCAAATATCCTAAAATCCCCCAAACATAGTTACTCTGAAATCAGGGTCAACCAATTTCCAATTCACCTTGCATTAGGAAATAACCCCTAGCGATGCCTGTTGATCTTGCAGGCTGGGAATATGAGCAAAAATCCCAACATTTATGATCAGTACTTTTTTTAGGCTTTGATTAATGATCCACAATAACTCATAAGAAAGCTCTAAAAAGGTTAAACAACCTCTATTTGGAAGTAGACTATCCCAAAACCATGCTATTTTGAGTAAATGATATAATATCATTGTTTATTGCTATATTTTACATCATCTCATCTATGTTCCAAATATTGATTGCGCTTCTATTGAGAATACTCAAGCACTCAAAATAGCATACATAGTCCACAATTTACCATTATAATAATCCACATTTAAGACACATAGGTGGAAAAGTAAGGAGATTACCAATAAATAAACATGGTTCCCCCTCCGTCATTAAATTTATACCTAATAGTATCATAAACCAGGTTTCATGTATAAGTGTGCCATTAGGTGGGCCTGATAGAGTTTGTATTTTGGAGGTATATGTTCCCCCATATGTCTGAGATTTGAACCAGGTTCTTGATACTATGATACTTTAAGAAAGACACCATAAGATACACTAGAATGATCTTTCCTAAGGTTTATTTCACCATGCTTGCATTGATAGTAATTTCTATTAAGGTCATGTAATAAACCTTATTCCTTGTAGGTTTTTCAGATATCAGGATATCAGAAATGATTGGAAAAACATTGATTAATCAACTCCCAGGAGATACTTATAGACTAAACCCAAGAATTGGTTAAAGAAGTCACATCAATTATCATATGGAAACCCCAATAGTTGGTAAGGCTCAATTCAATACTAGGAAAATTCCATTGAACAATTTAAGCTAAATACCCATAAATAAAATCATACTAAATTACTCTGAAGGATCACCTAAATTTTATGTGGCCATTAGAATTGGTGGCACATGAGGTAGTAAATTAAGGTAATTATAAAAGGATAAGAATCAAGAATCTGCTCAATAATTGACCTAAGTGATACCAAGTCTCATCTTACTTGGTCATTAATCATACATTTTCTATTTTGAGGTATACTACAAAGGCATTGTACAATATGGATACATCACCTGACCACAAACCTCTCATCTGGATTCCCACCTCCACTAATTCTATCAATCCTCTAAATTATTGGGTTTGTATTATTATAAAGTAACATATAAACCCCCTATTCTATACTATAAGATTACGTTGTTCTTTTAGTATCTCTTTTTGGTACATGAATTCACAAATCCATTTCGCCATACTTACCATAGGAAGGATACTCTAGCTGATGGGAACTAAGAATGACTTGGCACTGTTAGATTTTGATGTTTGACTCAAAAATAAACTCTTTAAGAAACCCATCAATGCTGATAGATTAATCCTATTGATAGATCATTTGATTCTTTCCAATTTATCTGCATAATATGTTAAATCAGAATCACCTTGAAACTGCCTTAATTGCGCTTAAACATCCCAACTATTGTAGCTAATAAGCTATGATATCATAATATGGCCAATTATGGGACCCACTTGGGTGAATCAAGTGGGTTTATGGCACAAACTTTATTGCGTTTCTAATTTAATGCTAATACAATTAATAAAGAATATTCTTTATGTATGTCAATCATCATTTTTGGCACGATAGAACTTGCACATGGATGGCCCAAATAGTGAGTACCTAGTACTATTGAGAGGCCTGCTGACGTCCCAATTAGGGGTACATCATTATTCAAATTTCATATTTTCTTTTCCTCATTAATTGTATTTCATCAGTGTATGACAAAATGTAATTGGGCTAGTTGAAAGGTTCATAAATCTCTGAGGTGCTAATATTAAAACTAAAATTTTTCCTTATTATGAGAGTAGTAGTGCCTCCAATTGGGCTGAAATGATTGTAATTAAGTTAATTAAAGGGCCAGATTAACTTAAGATTTTTTAATAACCCTAAGGCATGATCCTTAGCAGATTGGCATAGCTTTGATGAACACATCTAATAGATGAGTATGGCCAGGAAATGCCCTAGAGGTAAAATACTGGCGCCTGGCCCTAAAAAAATCATCTTCTTACCATATAATCATATTTCCATCTTATATCATCTTATAATAATTCAACCTTCATATTAAGAAGTGTAGACAAGCATTAAGGGGAGCTTGTAATAATTACCTGTGTCAGGAGAGTTCCCAATTGGAGAGGGAAAAAATACTAGAAGAGACTATAAGAGTCAATTATTATTGTTTAGCTTTGTGAGCTTCAGAAAGGTTAGGAAACACCGTAAAACACATAGCAGAATTGAGGATATATCAGCCAAAACTCTTCCTAACTATCAAAGAAGGATTATATTTAATAAGCGAGTAAATACTCAAAAACTTACAGCACTTTTAAAATAGTTAATAATGTTGTTGTGATATTAGAATTCTTCAAGTATTGACTGTTAGGCTTCTTGGGCACAGCACCATCAAGCCACAAAATGGAAGCTAACAGGCGGTGCTCACTACAGGGGCTTAGCCAATGTTTAATGATACCTGAACCTAATTTATTGCACTATGAATGACAATCTAATTGATAGTGTTAACCACTGGGTTTGCAATAGGAAAAGTAAAGATGATGACCAAATGGGAAGTTTGCCCATCGTCACATTTAGAAAAAAGTATAAAAAATAAAGTTATCTGAATCTTGAAATCTAACCTAGATTTTTAATGTAGTTGTTTGGTCCTTACTTTGAGGAGTCATAATCCCAGGAAAAAGAGCCAGCTGCAAAAGGGCATCCTCTGTGTACAGGACTCTCATAAACCTAGATTTGAATCAAAATAATCTCTCAAGGACATATGGCTCAAGTGTGAATCTATATCAAGCCATCATGCAATTTCATACACCAAACACTTATATATTGTATACCTATTAGGAATCCATAACAGGTAACTCCATCATCATGTTAATACCCAAGGGCCTTATGTATGGCCTATTAACAGGTATATAAGTTAGTATTTAAAAGTATAGGGGACATCCACCAACTGATTGAATTAATTTATCCCTTATATCATACAACTTTATAACCAATTGAGGACCATTGATTCCAATATTATCAAATATGTGTAGAAAGCTATGGAGCTTCTCAGAAAGGACATTACAAAGTCAATTAAAATTTAAAAAGATTACTTGACACTTTCTCCAAATATCTTAAAATAAAAATGCTAACTACAAAATTGATAAATGGCAGACCAAGCTTCTACTAGCCATCATTATGAGGAATAACAGATAACCCTCCTCAAGTCCCAGCTAGAGAAAGCTATATGATGAATTAATGAGATTGAGACCTATCAAACCTCTGAGACTCAATCAGTACTTCAGGATATTATTTCTCATGAGTATCCTGTGTTGAACAGTTTCTTGCATCCTTTGCAACTCAGATATCTACTCAATCCATTGCCAAGTGACTTGTCAAAAAGGAGAGAAACATGAGAGGCAAATAAACTAGTTGAGAAGACGCTAATCAGAATGGCCGTCTTCTCTGTGAATCTTAGCAGCACTGTTATACTCTTAAATAAGAGCTGAAAACTAAGACTGACAAGCCTCCTCAGAGCACTGAATGAAAAGAGATGAAGGAGGATTTGCATCAATGCATTGTTTTAGAGGATGAGAAAAAACTCTTGCAAACTTACCTCTCATCTGCTTGTCAACAAAATCATGCTCTGGACAGCTGCATTAAGAACTTAGATAATGATTGTTAGATTTTGATGGTTGACTCAACAATAAAACCTTTGAGAAAACCATCAATGCTGATAGTTTACTTCCATTGATAAATCCTATGATTCTCCCAATTTATCTGCATAATCTGATAAACTAGATTCACCTCATAACCACTTTGATTGCATCTGAAGTAACCCAATTATAGTATCTAATAATAGATATGATATAATCACGTTATGGCCAGTTATGGGTCCACTTGGGTGCAAAGTGGTCTTATGGCATTAACTAAATTGCACCTCCTAAATTATTGCACTAATCTTAATGCAGTAAAGCTGAATTTAGGGTTCAATTAATTATTTCTTTTTAAAAAGCACAAAAACATAGACATCCTAATTAAGGGCATAGTTAGTGCTATTTAGAGGCCTGCCAACATCCTGATTAGGGGTGCATCATTTTTGACATTCATATATAAAGTCATCCCCATTTATTGTTATTCGTTGAGTTATGATGTAGCTCTAATTGGAAAGATTATAATGTTGAGTTTACAACCAAAATCATCCCAATTTTTAGAGTAAAATTGCCTAAAATTGGACTAAAATGAATGTTAAAAACTAACTTTGAAAAAGAAGGAGGTTATCAATTTGACCTGTAAGTATGTTTTTTCTTTTTTTTCTATGTTTGTTTGCGCATAACTCTGGAAATACTGGTCTAATTCTGATGATCATCTTCTCCAAAAATCAAGGATGCTCCAACTTAGGGCCCATTTTACTTTTTGTAAGTATTGGTCAGGTATCTTCCCATTAATTTAGTAAGTAAAAAATTGCCTTGGAAGTGATAGATTTCAAGTGTGAGTATGTTCATCACTGGATAAACTTTATTCCAGCATTGGTGAAGTGAGAGCTTCGAAGCACTTTTGATATGTCCTATGGCTGAGGGGTATGTTCAAAATTCATTCAGTGTGAGCTCATAGCAGGAAGAGCTTAAATCATTATTTATGGCTATTGTTTTTGCATAAATTGACCAATAACTCATCTAAATTAATAAAAATGCATAATTTTAGATATTGATCAATAAATTTACATAGATTGACTAATAAAAGCAACCAAATCTAATAAAATGAATTACTGTAGATGGTGGTCAGTAAATTTGGCATACGTTGACCAATAAAATCATCTAAATTTTAATAAAATGAGTACTGTAGATGGTGATTTGTAAATCTAGTATAATTTACCCAATAAAATCAACTAAATTTAATAAAATGAGCTATTAGTATATTTGTTTATAAGATACTATATATAAAATATACAATGAGTTTATTTTTAGAGAAATATTAAGAGGTTAAAAAGGATATATAAAGATAGTAATATTTAATAAAAGTAGGAAAAAGAGCCACTTTTAAAAATGCACTAATTTTTTAGGGGAAAAGAGCTGGGAATAAAGGTTTTTGGGAAAAAATGAACCTTCTCAAAAAAATTCTGTGAAAAAAGGAACCTCCTTTAAAAAAGCTCTAAAAAGTATGAAATAATTGAGAAAGTAAGCCTACTCAATAAAACCCTTTTTTGAAGTCAGCGCCATATTTTAACAGACTTATAATAGGCATTTATAATTTATATAACAGTACTATTTATTTTAAGCTGCTTATAGTTTACACTTGGACCCAATCCAGATATAAGATATAATTTGTGCTTGTGAGCAAAATTCTATAATTCAGTTTAAAATATGGCGCTGACTTCAAAAAGGGTTTTATTGAGTAGGCTTACTTTCTCAATTATTTCATACTTTTTAGAGCTTTTTTAAAGGATTTTCTTTTTTCCCAAAAAAATTTTAGTCAATTCATGGGCCGAATTAACTTGGGGATATTTCATCATTATTGCCATGACCAGCAGAGGATTTGCATAATATGGATGAGCTCATCTAATAGATGAGTTTGGCCAAAAGATGCCTGAGAGGTATATAATACCAGCACCTGGCCAATTAATAAAACATCATCATTTATCATTTAAATATTGACCATTAATAACTACTGTCCCTTAGTTTATTAATTACTGTTGTCCATCTAGCATCTATCTGATATTTGTATCTGCTGCCTTTACATCTATATTAGATAGTTGTGTGCATTTATACTTCATGAAGAGAAGTACTCAGGTTACCTGCTGGAGAAGTAGTCCTGATTATAGAGGAATAATATTCTAATTTTGTATGAAAACAGAAGATCTTGTAATTGTTGTTGCCAGTAGACTTAAGAATGGTGAGCATACTAGAGTTATGTGGCTATTATTGAGGATTATTGGAGAATCTAATTACCAATTATAAGCAGGAGTTTCATTTTAAAATCAAGTATTTATCCTCAAACTTATTGTTAAGTCAACTTAGCTTGCACCATCAGGTGAAAACTTAACAATAATAAAGTTCTCAAAGAAGTTTTAATGCTGTATTTCACACCAAGATTTACTTTAAAGGAAATGGAGCAACATCTCAACCCTTTATAGGATCAAATACATCAACTCTTGCATTAAATTGAACTGAGTGACACATATACCAAAATTACTTGATGCAAGGCTCCCAGAGTACAAATTACATGATTGGGAGCTACAACCTTTAAACCTACTTTTAAGAATAAGTTTACACCTGGATGAGAGAGTATCACATCCTTCCTCTATTTCTATTAAGCCACAATGGAGGTCACAACTCATCGTCAGAATGTTGAGCATATTTAATTTTTTAAGCTGTATATAATAAGAGGCTATGATACCTCATATGGACAACTTGAACACATGAAGTGAAGTGAAGAAAGTGCTCATCAAAAAATATAGACCCAAGAAAAGTCCAATTATGAAATCAGGCCTTCATGAGAATTGCGCTACAGCAAAATAATACCCTGGCCAAATCTTCATACTAATTCTATATCAAGGCCCAAACACTGATGATCTCATAGATGCTTACGATGGACGATACCATAGCTGCCATTGTTGATGGTTTGCATAGTCAACTTGACCTAGCCATGCACGTCACATCTATCAAACAAAGCTTCAATTCTGTCTTAGATAATAAGGAAGCCCTTCTTGATGTGGTTGATATACACAAGCCAAAAACCTACCAAAGAGCTTTCATGAAACCCAGAGTAAATAACTATAGCACTTAAAGCCTAAGAAGGTAGAGAAGCCCTACTTTATTTAATGCAAGAATTACAACCACACCAAAGACATGCGTTTTAAGAAGAACCCTGTCCTTTCCAAGAAGGAAAAAGGGTGGTCAGCTTAGGGTCAGGTACCTCTATAGCTTACCAACCTAAAGTACCTGAAATCCAAACATCTACAATTGCTCATCTCATGTGCATTAAAAATGACTCTAACGACGATTCTGAAGGATCTTTGAGGACACAGTTTATAATGTTTTAGGTACACTCACTGAGATCACCAATATGGGTCACTTTAATGCCAAACATATTGATGATGATCAGGTTCCAGAAGACATTTTCCTCAGTAATATTATCAGGTCCCCAAAATAATTGATACGGCCAGTGATGCTGATCAATATCTTGCCCTGTTGATCCAACCCATCTTGAGCGTGCACAGTCTTAAGAGATCAACAAGAAATATTAGACTTCTTAAAAGCATAATGCAACGTTCTGCCAATGATGTGTTAGCCCTTCCACCAAAGTTTATAGGAACCATTTACCAAAGTGGAAGTGGTAATTCAGAAGTCTGAGTAATAGTTATCTTGGATACAGGATCCCTGATCAACGTTGTCTAATTCTGTCTCCTTAATATCAAACTCGTTCTTAACTTTTCAATTCACTCAAGTGTATAGCACGCCAGTATGAACAATATAAGATGATAGGTGCATATTCATCCCTGCCAATTTATGTTGGAGAATCAGTTTTATCAGATCCCACAGTTTCCGTGGACAATAGCCAGTATCATAAATTTATTGGACGCAGATTATGTTTAGATATGAAGGAGTCATCAATATGAAATAAGGTTATTTATCACTCTTCAATTATAAAATTCCCCTTGTACTTGATAATAAGACTCCTGCAAGAAAAGAGTTTTATTTGGTCAAATGTCCTGTTTCCGCTTTGCCTTTATAATATACTACCTTAACCTAAATGCAAAAAAGCTCCCCTAGCTCAGTAGATGAAGCAAGGTGCATATTGTTTTAAGACATCAGGGAGTAAAAATGAAGCCAAGAGAGCAAAGAGTGGTGTCAAAATTCTGATATGACTGGACAATAAGCCCTAAATAGTCACATAAGATTAGCTAAAATTCGCCAACCCTGGTTTACTAGTGTATTAATAATTGAGCGCCTTGGGATAAGGCGATATTGAGTCAGAATGATTAGTTATCGAATCACCTTTAATAAGGGTGATAAGGCAATGTTGACATATGAAGAATATTCAATAGATCGCCTTGAACTAAGGTGATAGTAGATTCAATAATAGTAGACTCTTCCAGAGCCAATGAGAATATGGATGAGATGATTAATATAAAAAAGGGGTTGGTATTTACCAAATTCGCTCATATATAAACGATATGAGGAGATTGGAAGAGGAGGATTGTTAGTAGAAAGTAGAGAGAGGAGCAGAAGGAATCCGCTATTATTAAGTAAAATAAAGTGATGTCACTGAAGAAATTGCTTCATATATTATTATATTTTATTAGCATCGTTTTGAGGACTGGCAATATTTAAATTATCCGTCCATTGCTCAGTAGGATGCACCCTGCGCAACTCTTCCAGTGTATAGCAAGTATATCGCCAAAATTTTAACAGTGATGCTCACTACATGGGGTCCATTGATCAACACTAAATTAAAAATAACAACTTTCCAGTCTTCAACCATGTAGCATCAGGCCTGCACTGTCAGGGAATCCTCACATCACTGCACCAACCAAATATGCAGAAATTAGACTTTCCTTAGACGCTGTGATCAAAAAGAAGGATGAGCTCCTTCAGGAGCATAACGACGTGATGAATTAGCTTGACAACAAATTCAGTCAAATGAAGGTCCTTGGACAACAAAACAGGAAGCTGGTCATTTTGCCTGGGTGACACTACCAAATGACTACATTGTGCAGAACGGAAGTTGAACAAAACCTCTTACACTCAACGCCCTTGTTGGGGAGTGGACGAACTTCAAACGCCCACATGGGAAGATATGTATTATATCGAGTATGAGGCGTGGTACCCAGTCAAATAGCCTTTCCTCAAACCTGCAGGCATTGGGAGCTACTCTGCCCGTGATGGCAGCCTCAGAGATGATTTTGTTTTAATGAACCAATTCCCCCAGGTGATGGCCATACTGCCCACCAAAGGGACCCACGCTACCCCTAAATAGCTGACCAGCCATGTGCTGCTGTCCCTTCCAAGCCAGCTCCTCACTAAGATACTGCTTATGGGTTTTGACACATTCCTCAGTATGCTCCAAAGGGTTGTAGTTTTGAGCGGGAGGAGGAGGTTTGTATTGATAAGATGCCCCCATTTGATTGTGATGAAAATATCCTTGGATTCTTTAAACAATTTGAGTTTGTGGCAGAAGGAGCCTTGGATTGGCGTAAAGCAAAATTGTTAATATACGCCTTGGATGTTGGAAGTGCTGACCAAGTCACCTGCTATATTCCAAGCAGTTCCATTACATACCATGAAGTGAAGGATACTGTGCTGCGGTGATTAGAGGTACCACAAAGATGTCACAATGAGAGGCTGTTCTTGACCATTGGGTTCCAGCGTAATGAGACCCTCACTGCGTTTGATGACCAATTTATGGTAGAAGCCCATGTGTTAATTGGGGCGGGTACTTTATCTGAATCCGAGGTGTGCATTGCAATGACCTCCGCAGTGAAGCCATACTGTGAGCTTTACAACGTCATGACTCCAATTTTGAGGGAAGACGTACCCCTGCTCAAAATTGTTCAGTTTTTGCACCATCTATTTGCTACTCCCTCCACCCAATACAGTGTGGAAACATACCGCCGCCATCACTGGACCTTCTTATTCAGAGAGTTCTCCCATCCTGTTCAGATTCTGCCTGGTAACCCTTGGTCTTGTTATAACTTTGCGCATTGTCCTTGGCCGAGTTTTTACAGCCATTTGACTTCCAATCTGGACTAGCTTATAATCGTCAACAGCCCAACTACCAACCTAGGCTTAATTATGCCAACTTTCACCATCAACCTATTGACCTGGCCATGGCTACACCGATTCTCAAAAAGTAACTTATCAGTCTGCTCATTTTACGAGAGCCATGGATGCAGACCCTATGGGGTAAAATGTTTTAAATGCGGTCACCCTGGCCACCTTTCCAAGAGTTTCCCCAACTAATGGGTCCACTACGTACAGCAGGATCAATACTACCAGGGAAAAGATGGAGCGGAGTAGATATGGGACTCTTTACCTCTGCTAGCTCAACCCCCAAACGTCCCATCTGAACTTATTGTAGTATATTTGGCAAAAGTTCCTCAGTATGACGATGGGTTTTTATACCAGCAGCTGGCTGGAGGGGCAAATGTACTTACATGGGCACAGGCCAAGGACACAGTGGAAGAAGGACCTCAGGATCAACCAAAGCCATATGCCTGTCAAATTTTTGACCAAGCTTCTTCATAGTAAACCCATCCTCATATGCACCTTCCCTGAAAGGTGTAAATGTGCCCTCCCAGTAGACGCTATCACCAAAGAATATCCCAAAGTTGGTGAGGGGATTGTGAGCTTCCTTGGGAAAAGAGATCCCTTAAATGTTCACTATTAAACAGTTAAAATTCTTTTTATTCTGAGTGTACATACTGTGACATTTAAGTAGCAAAAATAGAGTTCATGCTATAATAGATATGGGCGCCCCAGTCAACATAGTTTTCACTAAGTTGGTGGTGAAGTTGATGTTAAAGCCTGATGTATAACATCAAATGGTGTATGAGACCGGTGGAGTGGAAAGACATTCTCTGAGGGAGCATGCAGCACACTACCTTTGCAGTTTAGTTAGTTTTCATTGTAGCTCTGGTGATAATGTTATCAAACGGTATTTATGACCTGTTAATTGTAACTGCTTTCATACGACACTTTGAGACTGTCATCAATATGATGGAGGTGACCTTCAAAATCTTGGGGCAGCAGATCCCAATTTACTTTACCTCCAGCGGAGTGCCAAAGGATCCGGTGCACATGGGTCATATCAACCTTGTATATAGTGATGGGGTTATTCCGGTTTACTACCATCAACTAAAGAGCAAGACCTGAGACCTCCCCCAGCAAATATATGAATATCAAAGGCTGCCATTCAGAGCTGCTAGACCTATATCCATCCACCTCAGACACCATATAATAGCAAAAACTGAGTTAGAGGTGGAAGTGCCAGCTGGGCTCTATGGGGAGTTTATTGGACCTTATCAGAAATCGCAGCTTTAGCCTCATGTGGCTCCAGAAATTATACTTCTAGAGCATCAGGAGATCAAGGTTTTGCTAGCAAATCTACAAAATGAATTATTGCAAATCCGCCAGCATCAAATAATGGCATAATTACACTTGACCTCAGTTGAGGAGGTCCTTTGGATTCATGAGTTTAGTTTCTGGATGAATTTGGTCTACCTGTTGAGCCGCATCCTGGTGTACTGATGGTGGTACCATGCGAGAATTTAATGGGGTTTTTAGAAGAACAAAAGGACCAATTAATAGCTTTATTTCAAAAGTATAAGAGATTTTTGCCGTCAATGACCACAATTTAGGGTGTGCTTAGGGAGTGGTCCATTAATTTGACACTGGGGATCATCCCCATCAGGTCTCAGATGATCCGCCGATCTAAGGCAGCTGAGAAAGTAGTGACTGAGGAAATTGAAAAGCTGCTGGAGCAAGGGATGCTCAAACTGCTAAGAGTCTTTGGGCTTCGCCCATTCTAATCGTCAAAAAGAGGGATTGTACCAACTAATTAGTAATAGACTAATGGAAGCTCAATAAGATCACCAAGAAAAGCTTGTACCCTTTGTCATGTATTGACGATGCTCTGGACCAGTTGGGAGAAGCTTGATATTTCTCAGCAATGGATATGATATCAGTCTACTAGCAAATCGAGTTGCTCATGGCGGAACAGGAGAAATGTGCAATTGTCACGTCAAAGGGGCTTTTCCAACTGACTGATATGCCTCAAGGGCTGTGTAACGCCCCAGCTACGTTTCAACTGGCCATGGGCACCATTCTCAGCGACCTGGCTGTCATGCATTCTTGTGTACCTTGATAATATTAATGTCTTTTTGTGTATGTCTTCCAATCATCTTACCCATCTGGAGGAGGTTTTCTGCTGGATTGCCGTGGCCAACATCAAGATTAAGACCCGAAAATGCCACTTCTTCAAGGACCAACTGGAGTACCTTGGGTTTGTGGTAGACGCAGATGGGCTAAACCCTCAACTGGCCAAGGTGGATGCTATCTGAAAGTGACTCAGAAAAACAGTAAGTGTGACATACAGGTATTTTTGGGGATGGTGGGTTAAAACTGATGCTTCATCCCTAACTTCAGCTGTATTTGGGGGCCGCTATTTTAGTTGTTAAAAAAGGATTTCAAGTTTGAATGAATGGAACTCTGTCAACAATTATTTGATACACTTTAGATGGCATTAATCAATGTGATAGTGCTACGCTACCTGAACTTTGATAAGGAATTTATCGCACAGGTGGATGCATCTCTTTCCGCAGTTAGGGCGGTTTTATCCCAACAAGATGATGAAGGGGAGGAGCACCCAGTTGCATACTGCAGTAATAGCTTGAACTGTCATGAATGCAATTATACCATGACCAAGCAGGAGTGCTTAGTGGTGATCTACGCATATAAGCAATTCAGGGTATATTTGCTTAGGGTAAATTTCAAAGATTTAATAGATCATGCGTCTTTATGCTGGTTCCAGAATCTCTTGGAGCCTGAGGGGCGTCTAGCCTAATGGGCTCTTAAGCTGCAGGCCTACAGCTTCAAAATCCTTCACCAACCCAGAGCAAAACACCAATATGTAGATTATATATTGAGATCACCAACCAATGCTGTTACAGTGGATCTCAGCAGTGTAATGTATGACAAAATGCTTGGCGACAGATACAATGGCAAACTGCCGCAAGTTTTAAAGGCACTAGATGAGATGTGAGCCAATACCTTCCAGTGGAATATGGAGTTGTACAAATATATTTAAGAACTTAAAGTGAACTTTCCATGACTTTTCAGCACGGCCTAGAATTATTATGAGTGCACACAAGACAGTTGGACATGGTAGAGCATTCAAGACGTTGGAATTGCTGCGCTCCCAGTATTATTGGAAAGCATGAACTTTGATGTGCTTGGAAACAATTTCATTCTGTCACCAGTGTAAAGTGGAAAAGCATTTCCACCGAAGACCTTATACCAGTTAGTGAAATTGCATTTTTCTTGGCATACAATTCCTAATGATGTTGTGGGCCCCCTGCCAATGGGAGCTAACTGGTCTGAGTACATTTTGGTGGCAATGGACCACTTAACCCAGTGGGTTGAAGCAAGGTCAATACGAGATTTGGGGGCGGTCACAGTGGTCAAGTTCATAATGGAACGTTTTATCCAGCAATATGGCTGCCCTCAGTTCATCCTTACCATTAATGGAACTAACTTCACCTCCTACATCCCTCAAAATCTTAACAAGCTTATGGCCATCCGTGGGGTTCTAACAACCCTGCACTACCCAGAATCTAACGGTATGGTTGAACGGGTCAATGGAACACTGGTGAACATACTCCAAAAGCTGGTAATGGATAGACCCTCTGATTGGAGTACCCTCCTTTCCACCGCCATCTTTGCCTACAACATCAGCTACTACTCTGCAACAAGGAAAAGTCCTTTCCAGTTAATATATGGATGGCACTCATCTCTACCTGCACTGCTATATGTCCACATGGAAGATACTGTTGGAATGGATCTTCAACGCTACTTGACCAACATAATGAATATTCTGATCAAGCTGCAAACCAAAGCATACTCTTTCAGCTTAGCCTTGGAGATGATAAATCAGGCCACTGACTGGGAATGGCGTGGAAGACTAGTCAGATCAAAGATGGAGAGCTGCTCTATTCCATGACCAGCACAGGTTTGGTCAGAAGCACAAATTGGCCAGCATCTGAATTGGTCCATTTGAAATTATTGTGAAGGCAGGTGTCAACGCCTATACTATCAAGGACCCCTCAAGTGGTTAGATTATTAACCAAGTGCACGCAAGGTTTCTCTGGACGTATAAACAACAGGAGACTTATTGTCCAGTCAAGGTAAGTAATACAGAGATTCTGATATAAATGGATGATAATCCCTAAATAGCCACAGCAGATTAGCTAAAATCTTCCAACCCTGATTTAATAATGTGTGAATATTTGATTGGCTTAAGATAAGGCGATATTGAGTCAGAACGGATAGTTATCATATTTCTTTCAACTAAGGCAATAAGGCAATGTTGACGTATGACAAATATTCATTAGATCGCCTTGAACTAAGGTGATAGTAAATTTAATACTAGTAGGCTTTTCTGGAGCCAATGAGAATATGGTAAACTTGAATAGTCTAAGCAAAGGGGTCAGTATTGACAAAGTCGCTGATATATAAGCGAGATGAGAAGATTAGAAGAGGAGGATTGTTAGTATAAAGTAGAGTTTAAAGCAGAAGGAAACTTCTATTATTAATTCAAAAAAGTGGTGTCACTGAAGCAATTGCTTCATATATTATTATATTTTATTATGTTTGTTTTTGGGGACTGGCGATATCCAAATTTTCCGTCCATTGCTCAGTGGGCTGAACCCTGCACAACTCTTCCAGTGTATAATAAGTATATCGCAAATTTACAACAAGTGGTTCTTACCAACATAAATGTTAGTATTCCTACCTGAATGGCAGATTTGGATGGGTCAAATCATGGGAATTGATCTCAAACTGACCAAAAAGCCTAAACTTCTGTCAAAAATATTCCCCAATGAAAGTTGACAATTATCAAAGTTGAAGTTCAATCCTGATTTAGTCAAAAAGCCCAAACTTCTGTCAGGATGTCCCCAATGAAAGTTGACCATTATCAAAGTCAGAGATCAACACTAACTGACATGGTCAAATCATGCTCTCTTGGATCTACCCAACCTCAGGGTTCAAACCTGATCCATGAGATGAGCACAAGAAATTCAACCAAGATAATTGGGCTGCCACCGAATCCCTGATTCATTTATTTTATAGATCTAGGCTTGGGCTGCTTAGCTTTTCCCTGAAACACCTTTCCAATTACCCTTATATGGCTGGTATTAAGTTAATAAATTTTACGCTTTTTCCCCTTTTCCCAATTTTAAGTTAAAACTGATATATTTTTTATTAGGATTGCCTTTCCATATGTAGTATCTGTAATAATACTTCTCGACCAAGAGAAACAAAAACAGGCAATCAAACATCCTGAAACTTCAGGCCCCATGGACTCAAAATATTGAGGGATACGAGGTATTACACCTGTGGTCCTGACAAAGCTGGTGCTCCTTGCCAGTTACACACTGATTTCATGGTGAATTATCTCAAAAAAAGAACAACCTATGAACAATAACAATCTGGCGTCTGATCTCATTTTAGATCAGGACCGCCTTAAACTCTTGGATACTTTCCCACTATGATATACAGGATGGAGCAACGAATCCTCTTTCTTGAGAAACACCAACTCAAACTTTGAGATGCGACTACTGAGCTCAAAAGCAAAATATAGCAGTTATCCCCTCTTATTGCCACCAAATCGGCCCTTTATACCACCCACAATTGGGTAGACTCAATAATTGAGGATACCAACACCTTACAAAATAGATTGGACGCCCTCCATCCTTACAAAACGTCCAGCATTAAGAGTTCCCTTTAGGTAAAAATAGTCCTCCTATGTCAATAGACGTTGTTTGACAATTAACCCTCCCCCAGTGGCATGTTCAAACTGTTGTTCAAAGAGAAGTATGTCCCAGGCAAAGAGAGCATTTTCATTTTCTTATTTTGTCATAATAATGCTATGGAAGAAGCCACTGACACCCAGCGACTCAAATACCTAAAAGCCTTAGTCACAGGGCTCAAGTCATAATGGTCCCCCATCTGATGCATTGCCATTCTTGGACCAATGCTAAGATTGCCTTGCTTCAGGAATTTGGGAGCGACTTAACCTTAACCAACCAAAAACAGACCTTTATGGGCATCAGCCTTAATTGGGGGAAACTATAAGCGAATTCACCCACCGTTTATACCTCAAAGCACAAACTCTAGTTGCAGGGAATCGTCTTATGTTATATGCTGCCTCCACTACTGCATTGTCATAATTTAAAAAATATGCCTAATATTATACTTTATCTTAGAGCGGTAAAGTCTAACTTAACTTTCCTCCTCCATATTAAAAAGGCTATATTGGAAATTCCATCCAAACTACATAAACCCGTCAGGCCACCTCATTTTAACACCAATAAACCCCAGATTAAGTATTTGCCGTTACACTCCCCAATTCGCCTACACCTGAATTAGACTGCACTCATTGCAGAAAAAACAATCACACTGTAGATGACTGCCTCATCCCTCAACGTAAGTTGGCAAATGATTAGTCTTTATAGGTCAAGAGGCTCCCTATGATGATGAAAACAAATGCCTCAAGACCCTTGTTCTAGTTCTAGCTCTATCTTAAGCACTTCAGGTTGTTTTGTGTTAGATGCCCTGCAGAAGTTAATGTACCATTTTCTATTCAGGGAAATAAACACATTCTACTCTATTACTTTTACTTTAGTCAGTTACCCCATCAAACTTTTACAGTTAAATCTTCTATGGAAAGTCAAGTGCTGGCAGACAAAACGTTCAAGCGCATTGAACAGCCCCAAGCTTGGCCGCGGCAGAATCCTCCGCTTGCTTCATTACAAATACCTACTGACAATCTACTAGCTGTTAATTCCCAGTTTGGATCTTCAGTGGTTCGAGTTGAGGTAGTTGTACATAAGGTTAAAGTCCTGGCAATAATTGGTACCAGCTCACCGTTAACGTTATTTCCTTCTGACTTATCCAAAAGATAAAGATGGCTTTGGACTTGAACCATGAGGCTGAATATGGAACAGCAGGTAGTCATTCTACTAAGGTGATTGGAGCGTATTCTGTCTTACCCCTTTGCTTTGGGTAGCTCTTAATTACTGCCCCCACCATGTCATTAAAAAAACAATACTTATGAGTTGCTTATTGGGGTCCAACTGATGCGGGAGTTTAACTGCATCATCAACCACAAGGAAAAATACTTACCCCTACTAGGGTATCGGATTCCAAAAAATATTTGAACTCCCCACCAAAAATAAAGGAGCTCCTAAAAATGGACACGCTTCCTCAAGTACACATCATCCATTTGCAAAATCAAGTACTAAGTCTTGGGGGAAAAAGTTAATTTTATCCCTGGAGGCTGTGGATGCAGAAGAGGGATTCCTTTTTATACCCTCATTCTATTACAATACACTTGGGCTCACAAGTTATTGTAGATATGGGGATTCGACTTCTTACCCATCCTGATCAAATTTTGAAGCTTAGTGGACACCTATACCCTTCCATCAAGGAATCGTTGACCTGCCTGGGGATTTTGGATCCTGCATACAGAAAATCTATCTCTATTCTATTAAAGAATTTAACCACTAAACTCTCCAGGTCCCTCAGCATGTCCCTATTGCTTATGTAAAACTATGTCCCATTAAAAGTATTGCCAATGTAAATTGTTTTGGCTCATTACAGGATTTAGTATTCTATCCCCCACCCACTCTAGATTTGGTTGACATTAGAATTGGGGATAATCTTATCCTGAACAAACTCCAAGATGTCAAAAACCTCCTCGAGGAATATGGTAATATCCTTTCCTTAGGACCAAGTGACTATAGGAAAATGTCTGGTGTTTACATCAAATTGAAACTGAGGATCACCCTCCATTTTAATCCTGACCATAACAAAAATCCAAAGTGGAGGAAGCTCAAGTGGCCTTAGAGTTACTGCAACTGTTGGAGGCCGGGTTACTTGTGCCTTCCAAAAGTTCATGGGCTTCCCCACTCTTATTAATTTGTAAAAAGGATGGTGGTCACCAGGTTGTTATAACTTATTTCTGCCTCAACTCTATCACTCGCAAAGATAGTTACCCTCTACCACATATAGATGACTCTTTACACTTAATGTCAGGGTCCCACTATTTCTCAGCTATGGATCTCGCCAGTGGATAGTGGCAAGTAGATTTGTCCCTATAAGATTGGACAAAATGCGCTCTCATCACAAGTGAAGGACTATTTAAGATCACTAAAATGCCTCAGTGGTTATGTAACGCTCCTGCTACTTTCCAACACGCTATGGCGGACTACTAGGCTATTTAAAACGCTCCTGAATACTAGTTTATCTAGATGATAGTACCATTTTTAAATAACCTTTACTGAACATCTAGTTCACCTCAGGCAAGTCTTTCAATGGTTATGGCAATCATCATTAAAACTAAAGCTGTCAAAATGCTCTTTCTTCCAGAGTGAGATGGATTTTTTGGGTCGTAAGTTCAGTAAAGCCAGAATATCCCTGATGGATGATAAGGTATTAGATATTGATAAGATGTCTCCCCCTAAATCCCTATGAGATGTACAAGTTTTCATAGGAATGGTGGGCTATTATTGCCAATTTATCCCCAATTTTTCAGACACTCAGAGCCTCTAATGTATCTTCTGAAGAAGGGAATACACAAGTGGAGAGAAGAGCAACAGCAGGCCTTCAACCTTCTACGCGTCTCTCTCTCTCCCACTCTCCAGTTCTATTCATCCAAATTTTGATAAACCCTTCCTCCTCTTTACTGATGCTTGCAATATTGCCATCAGAGCCATACTATCTCATAATGTTGAGAATTTAGTGTACCATCCTATTGATTACTACAGCAAGACATTATCAAAGCTGAACGTAGTTATAGCGTTACAGAACGCAAATGCTTGGCGGTATTAATGGCTATTAAGCATTTCTGACCTTATCTATATGGAAAACAATTCACTATAATTACCAACCATGCTTCCCTGTGATGACTACAGCAAATGAAGGACCCCAATGGGAGGTTAGCCCGATGGGCTTAAAAACTTCAAAATTATGACTTTTCCATTATCCACTGATCAGGTCAATCCATCAAAACGTGGATTGCCTATCTCGACTTCCCATCTTAACTATAACTGACCCCAAAGAGGATTGACTCTATGACCTCCTAACCCAACCACAGTTATGGAAGGATGAATTTCTGACACTCCAAAAGTAATTAGTGATAAGATTGGCAAATCTTCAAGTCAAGAACGGTCAATTGTGCAAACTTGTGTTTAAACAATGGGTGCCTTAAGTAAGACCATCGGCTCAAACTGACATCATATTAGAGGGACATTGGCAAATCAGCCATGGGAATATAGAAATTTACCAGTGGCTTAAAACTCAATCTTATTGGGAGGTAATGCTTGTTTCTATCCAGGATGTATTAGAGTCCTGTCTGGTATGTAAAAGTTAATCCAGACCTAATCCCCACTCTCAACATCCAGTAATCCCATCCTGTAAACCATTCCATACTATTAGCATTGATGTTGTGGGACCTCTTCCTCAAGCCTCCAATGGACATTGGTTCCTCCTACTAGCTGTGGGCCATCTAACTAAGTGGACAGAAGCCATATCACTCCCCACCGCTTCAGCAAAGGCCATTGCCACTTTTTATAATAGGATTATCACCCATAATGGGTGCCTTAACATTATTCTTTCCAACAACGGACAAAATTTCCACTCAACGCTTGTGAAAGATTTAGCTGACCTGATGGGAACCACTCAAGTATTCTCCACCCCCTACCATCCTTCAACCAAATAAATGGTAGAGCGGGTAAATGGCACTCTAACTGCAACCCTCCAGAAGATGGCTATGACTGACCCCCTTCATTGGCCCCAATATTTTCCTAGTGCAATTCTGGCCTACCAGATTAGTTGACATTGAATTACTAAGATGTTTCCATTCCAAGCGTTGTATGGCAGAAATCCCCATCAGCCTTCCAAAGTCCAGGCGATGCTTGACCAAGCTTCTCCTGAAGCACCTGAAGTCTCTATGTTAAGTATTGCAAATGAAATTATAAGACTTCAGTCCCTGGCTCTGAAAACCTGACTGCCACAACCAGTAGAGAAACTGCTCAATTTAATGATAAGCATGATCTCTTATACAACTTCTAACCAGGTGACCTCGTCCTACTCTACCATCACCAGCCTAAAGGTCATGATCACAAATTGGGCACTAACTGGTCAGGGCCTTATTGAGTCATATATAGACAGGGCAATGAACACTCATTTGTAGAGGTTGTTCAGGGCACAGTTGTAAACCACATCCATAGTTGCTTTCTCCATCCGTTTTCCCCTACGCCAAGATCTAGGGGGCGTTGTTGGGATTCCTACCTGAACAGCAGATTTAGATGCATCAGATCATAGGAATTGAACCCAAACTGACCAAAAAGCCCAAACTTCTGTCAAGGATAATCCCCAATGAAAGTTGACAATTATTAAAGTTGGAGTTCAATCCTTATTTAATCAAAAATGCCCAAACTTCTTTCAGGATGTCCCAATGAAAGTTGACCATTATCAAAGTCAGAGATCAACACTAACTGACATGGTCAAATCATGCTCCCTCAGATCTACCCAACCTCAGGGTTCAAACCTGATCCATGAGATGAGCACAAGAAATTCAACCAAGATAATTGGGCTGCCACCGAATCCCCAATTTATTTACTTTATAGATGTAGGCTTGGGCTGCTTAGATTTTCCCTGAAACACCTTTCCAATTACCCTTATATGGCTGGTATTAGGCTAATAAATTTTACGCTTTTTTCTCCCCTTTTCCCAATTTTAAGTTAAAATTGATATATTTTTATTAAGAATTGCCTTTACAGACGTAGTATCTGGAATAAGTCTCCTTGACCAAGAGAAGCAAAAACAGGCAATCAAACATCCTGAAACTTCAGGTTTCCTGGACTTAAAATACAGGGGGATCTGAGGTATTACAACTGTGGTCCTGAAAATAACCATGAAGATACCCTAAACTGCCTATTATATATCACTAGCATTGACAGAATCAGGAGATTTGAACCAAGAGTATTACCAGACTTTTTTACCCAGCTTATGCGTGGCCAATCAAGAAACTACTTAGAAACCTGATTAATTGAGAAATTTTAGCCAAGAACACCAGGAAATTTAAATAAATGTTTTTAATTCCAATTGAGGAAATTAATAAGGTATAAAATATTGTTACTCAACCTGATTTTGGCCTACCCACAAATAATCTAATATGTGACATACCAAATGCTCTAAATATGTATTAAAATAAGTAAGGTGGAACTTGAGAAAGTTCATAAACTACTTGATTATCAAGATGTTTTTTCTATGTCAAATGTATATTTTGGTCACATGAACGACTGAGCATCTAGTATCAATGTAGGAGATTTAACCCAATACAAAAAAAGCCATATAGGAAGTCAAAGGTAGAGGAGCTATACATGAAGACTGAGCATAAGCACTTATTGTATTCCAGCTTATTTGTGCCCTTTTGAGTCTATGATCCTCATCACGGTTACTTATAAAGAAAAGGAATGGTGATCACAGAATAGTAATGGATTACAGGAAGCTAAACAGACTCACAAAGAAGGAAAGTTACTCAATTCCACAAATTGATGATGCTTTATCTCAAATCTCCTGATCAATTTACTTTTACACAATGGACTTCACCAGTGGCTATTGGAAGATAGATCTGTGACCAGAAGACCAAGAAAATTCACATTGATATGCATGGAAGGCAAAATCAACCTACTTAGTTCCTGCTATATTCTGGTAGTTGACTCAAAGATAAACCCTTCAACCACAAATGGATTGGGCCGATTATCCTCCTAATGCTCAAGCTAAAGCTCTAATTAAAGCCTATTGCATTAACATGGCTCAGAATGATTATTGCAAATTATCTAATTATATTATTAAAAGCTTGTGCTGAATAACTTGCACATTCAGGATGATCTTATATGCAATAAAATGGCTTGGGCCAATTATTGTAATGTCAAACTTAGTTATCAAAAGCTCAGTCCAGATACACTCACACATTCAGGCCAATCTTCTCTGCAACTACATGGCTCACGCTGATTAACTCAATGGTAATTCAATTCAATCTTTCTATCAAAATCTTGGGCCAAATATGAACGCAAATTCAGGCCAATTGTTGCATCCAAAACTTGGCAATTAGTCCTGATTACTCAAGACTAATATTATTATCCAACATAAAAATTATTTGGGATAGACCCAAAGATAAAGTCTATAAGTCCTTTGGATAGATAGTCATTAAAATGTAGTCAATTTCCCACCTTAGGGAAAATTTCATATGTCAATCCTTGTAATTGGCACAATAGCACTTGCACATGGAACACCCAAATGGGAGTACCTAGTGCTACTAAGAGGAACAGTTGATATCCTGATCAGGGAGTCATTTTTGTCAGCTGTATGATGAAAACATGATTGAGCTGGATCAAAAATCATTTTCTGCCTTAGCAAATTTTGTATGTCAGTATGCAGAATTGGCATGATAGCACTTGCACATGGAATGCCTGAATGGGAGTACCTAGTGCTATCAAGAGGGCCAGTTGACATCCCAATTAGGGAGTCATTTTAATCAGCTGTACAACTAAACATACTTTGAGCTGGTCCTAAAATAATTTTTGTATGTTAACACATGTAACTGGCACAATAGCATTTGCACATGGACCACCCAAATGGGAGTACTAGTCTATCAAGAAAGCCTTCCAACATCCCAAAAAAGGGTATGTCATTTATTTAAATCGATGCCAAAATCTCCCAGAATTTGTATTTTGTCAGCAGTATGACAAAACTCATTTTGAGATGATCCTAGGACACCTTTGCACACTCGTTGTTGTGATTTTTATCCCTAAAATCCTTACAAATATGAGAGTATTTTGCCACCAATAAACCTAGAAATAGGTCTCATCTGTATCAGTTCAAGGGCCAAACTGAGGTGGAAGATAATCTGTTGAGATTTCATGCTTGAGTGTGGCCAGGAGATGCTTTAGAGATATAAATACCAGTGCTTGGCCTATTAAATAATTATCAAATAATCAAGTCTAATAAAGATCAATTTATTTAATCCTCTTTCCAGTTTTTATCTTAAGTCGCTTTTGGAGAGTGTTGGAAATCTGGGATCTCAAGATCCACATCTTGTAACTTTGCCTGCCTCATCTGAAGTTCCCAATTACAGAGGGAAAATTAAGCCAAAATTGGCCAGAAGAGTCGGAGCCATTTGAATATGCCTAGTGAGTTTACAAACGGTCCAAAAACTATAAGCCACTGGCAAAATTTAGGATCATTCGGCCAAACTTCAGCCCAATTAAGCGTGCAGGATTTTATATATAAAGTGAGCAATCCTTGAATTCTCACAGCTCCTTTGAGGATTATGCAACGCTCCCACCTTGTTTCAATGGACAATGGATCACATAATGCAAGATCATAAAGTAAGCATTAAAATCATATACTTAGATGTCATAAGGGTGTTCTCAAAAACATGTAACAATCATTTGGACCACATCAAGTCAGCTTTTAATGACTATGAGAAACCCACATCAAACTAAATCCTGAAAAGTGTACCTTCTTTCAACAGTAATTGGAACTTATTGGACATGACATATTGCATAAAAATTCAACTCTTGTAAGATAAAGTTGATGCTATATCTAAGATGCATGAGCTGAATAGCCTCAGATATATACAGGTATTCTTAGGAATGATGAGATATTGCCATCAATTTATACCTAATTTTGCCAAACTCGTCTAACCTCTTATCCATTTGACTGCCAAAAACATCCCTTTAATCTAGGGAGTAGAGCAAAGAACTACATTCAGAACCCTGAAGGACTTGTTGAATAGAAGACTGATTCTATGGCATCTGGACTATGGGAAACCATTTGTCTTATTTACAGATGCCTCCAACCTAGCCGTAAGAGCTATTCTCTCACAGCTTATGATGAAGGCATTTATCAACTGGTGTCTTGTTGTAGTAAAAAGCTTTCTAAAGATTAAAGAAATTACAGCATCATGGAAAAGGGTTTCTAGCCTTTCTCCTTGCAGTGAGAAATTTCTGGCCCTTCTTATATGGTATGAACTTTAAAGTTGTTACAGACCACGCTTATTTAAAGTGGCTGTAAATCATGAAAGATCTGATAGTAAGGCTACCAGTTAGACCTTCAAACTAGAGCACTACATGAACATTGTCCATTCATCTTGAATAAAGCACATTAACGTAGATGGCCTGACCAGATTGCCCCTACTATATTGAGACAATAGCAAAGATGTTAGGTTACATTATCTACTTAAGAAGCCAGACTTTTGGGAGGACAAAGATGAACAGTACTAAAAAGATGTTGAGATGACACATGCGAAATACTAGAGTTCTCAATAGATTGTTATACAAGAAAATGGAATATAATAGCTATCTTAATTTCAAACCTTCAGATTGGGTAACAGTGATAATGAAAGCCCATAGTACCTTATGACATGGAGTAGCCAGAAATACTTTATGATTAGATCAAGGATAAATACTATTTTGAAGGCATTCTGGAATTGAAGTGGAAGTATTAAACGCTTGCATAACTTGTAAAAAACAAATGCCGCATAAGGACAAGTACAAGCATCAGCAAATGACCCCTCAGCAGCCATTCCATACCATCATTTTAGATGGCATAGGTTCACTGCCTGAATATACAGGAGGAAATTGATATATCCTTTTAGGGATTGATCATTTCATAAAATGGGAAAAAGCAATTACCATTTCTGCGTAGACCTCCAAGGCTACAAATAACATTTTATACCAAAATATATTTACTAGGCGCGGTTGCCCGCAAATACTATGTGATAATGGTAAAAACTTCTCTTAAAGTGTTATGAGAATTTTAGCTATGAGAATGGGAACTCAACCTTTTCTCAGCACCCTACAACCTATCATCTAATGGAAATGTCACAAGAGCAAATAAAATTTTACTTACACTATTATGCAAGATGGCTACTACTAGTCCATTACACTGGTACCAATATCTCCCTAGTACATAGATGGCTTACAAAATAAGTATCCATTGTGTCATCAAAATGTCACCTTTCAAGGCCATGTATATGAGAGAACCTGGCATTCCACCTCTATTAGCTGCAAAGTTATAAATGATAATACCAAAGAGCATGATTAATGCTGAGAAGATTATCCTGGAAGATTATATAACTTCACACAGAGGCAATGCCAAATCTACTATAAGCTACAAGAGAAGGCCAGGCAGCAAATGCATTTCACACCCTTTACCCACTTTAAGACTTCAGATTTAGTCTTGTACTATCACAATTGTAAAGCACCTCAAGGAGGAAAGTTAGATATATCTGGGATAGACCATACTCTATAACCTACAAACGTGGGGATTAGTACTTAATCAAGTCTTTAGAAAAAGGAGTAAATATCAACTGTGTACATATCCAATTCATGTCAATACTCCGCTGCCAATATTCTTAAAGGTGGTGATGTTGGATATCAGGATATTGGACATGAATAGAAGAATATTATTTAATCGACTTCCATGAGAGAATCAGTTCCTAGACCCAAGAAGGGGGCTAAATAAGTCATATCAATTAATTATATGGAAAACTGATAGTCATTAAGGATCAATTCGGTATTGGGAAACTTCCATCAAACCAATCTAAGCCCAAAATACCTCAAGGTGAAATAACACTTAATTTAAGATAAAGAATCATCTAAATGTCAGGTGACCATTACACTAGGTGGCACATGAGGCTGTAAATTAATACATGCCCATAGAAGATAAATATAAGAATCTGCTCAGATTGACCTAAGTGATACCAGAATCATCTGACTTGGAACATTCAACATACCTTTTCTCCTTAGCAATATATGCTACAAAGGCATTGTACAATACAAATGCATTTCCTAACCAAGAGCCTCCCATCCATATTCCCCCTCCTTTAACTATATTAATTCTTTAACTTATGGGTTTATATTGTTATATGTAACATATAAATTCCACATTTCTATACAAAAATAAAATTAGGCCATTCTCTTTATATCTGTTTTTAATACTAGACTTCAAAATGTCCATTTTGCTATAATTACCATAGGATGAATGCTCTAAATGATGGGACCTAATCATGACTTGGTACTCTCAAAAATAATAAAATACCTTGCTGGGAAACTAACCAGATGCTTCTCCCAATATGCTTAATACTAAAATTCATTTACTTTCAGTATTGGTAATCAAGCGATTACCTAGTAATCTTCCAGATATGGTTGCCTTGGGAAGCAGTTCATATATAATCAGTATAATTCAATCACTACGACTAGAAGCTGAGGAAAATAAACGTAGGTTACAATATTAAATTCCTGATAGTTGTCAGCGGATCAAAATCCTTAGGTTAATAATGAGCTATGCGACAATACAGTAGTAATTCAACCAAAATTGCACTGAGCGAATAGTGTTTGAGTTTACCTGCTTGATAGAATTGTAGGAGCGACTGCAGCAAGAGAGAAATAAATGTAGCAATGGATAATGGAAAGGTGATTGCTTTTGGTTGATAATCTACAATGGACTCATAGCGTGAATTTGATATCAGGTGTAAATCCTTAGTTTGGAAGTACAAAGCTACTGTTTAATAATATTGATTATGTTCCTGAAGCGCTTAGTTTTAAATTTTTATATTTCACTATCTTTTCTCAAGTATCTACAATCTTCATATCATCATTCCATTTTATCATTGGGCTTATCCTCTGTGCAACAATCCGCCAGATCTTATCTAATCTTCTGGAAGATTGACAATGGTGCTCACTACAGGGGCCCGCTGATTCAACTTTCCATATCAAATACCTGTAGTTATGTCAAATTCTAATTATTTTTTCCAAGACCTCATGGGTTTTCATGGTAAATATAGCGGCGACCCTATGGAATCTTTTAATGAAGAGCCAGCCCTTTTCAATGTGACTGTGCCAGCTGACCTCAATGACTCTCCAATGGAATTGCAGTCATCCACTTATTCAGCTCTCGAGTTGACACAGTTTGGATGCTCCATGGATGTTAATGCCGCTCAGCTTCACAGTATTATGGAGTGTATCTTTTGGGTATTATCTTTATGATGGTGACCCTGTAGAAAATTTTATAAGTATGTTCTTTAACCATTACATTCAGGCCCAGCGCTACAATTTGTATATGTTCTATATGGATGTGACTACCACCAGCCTGACACGCCGTCTTGACTCACACAGGCTAGTAGAATATCTTGTTGCTAAAGTACAGCCATCTATTTAGTAGCTCCTGAAAGCCCTATCTTAACACAATATTTAGATTGGAAACGTAATGCGGTTCACTCAAGTGCATCAAAAAAATAATTGGTTGTTGTTGAGATGCCTCAAACAGATGTTCTTAAAAGTGAGAGGGGCTCTTGTTCAAGTACATACCCATGTTTCTGACGCCCATAGTCAGATGGATCAACCCATAACTCATTTTGATCATGAGCTACCATAAGTTATGGGCAATCTGCTGAACCAGTGAGGACTCATGCTCGACTTGATTAGGGACATGACTACCTTAGAAGGAACAACAAATGATTTATACAAGGAATTAACAAAGGGGTGTCAGGTATCAACTCCTCTGTGGGTTACAGTAGGGACCGCGCCACTCTATTGGAGGTGGCGCATAACTGACCAAGCTGACTCCGTCACATTTGATTTCAGTCAGTTGAGAAGTGAGTGGATCAATCACTACGCTGCCAAAAATTCCAAAGTTTTGCTCCTTGGCTCCGCTGAAGATGGGAAGTTGCTGGATTGGATATCTCACCTTGAGGGCTTTAGCGATGCTAATTGAGAACAAGCTGTGACCCTTTATTCATGGAGCTGGTGGAATACACCAATTTCCAGGTTAGTGTGAAAACCCTTGAATAATCAAATGAGGAGCTCCTTTAGGAATGAGCTTCACTAGTAAATCAACTAGATGATACCTCTTGTCAAGCTTAGGACAGTGGTCATCAGAGTTTCAGATTGGAAGGAACTTTCAAAGATGTGATTGAGTTTTTTCAACTCTTGAGTGAAAACTGGACGCGGAGAAGAAATTATGCTGGGATTTACAAAGGGATTTTGACGAGCTTTGACAGGACGCCAAGGAAGGGCACTGTAAGTGTGGATCAGTTGAAAGTGGAGCGCAGCGTGGAGGAGTTGATTGTTGAACAGGTGGTTGAAGGTAATCAAGTTGCGGATATCCTTGATTGGGGACAAATATTATGGGTCTGTGAGTGAAATACCATTGATTGCCGTCGTTATTACAGCTGAAGATTCCCCCACTTCCCAAAAGACTATGGCGGTCACAAGTTCTGTCCCACGGCCCATCTATGCCCCCATGTGGGGGGTACCTTTGCTATGGTGGAGATGGCCCAATTTACTCCTAGGAACCAAAGAACGGATTGCAAAGAGTATGTGTGCATCAAAAAGTTTCCCCATTTAACTGGGGACGCAATATGCACGAGTTCTTCAAGCAGTTTAAGTTTGCTGTAAAAGGAGCTTCAGATTGCCATAAGGTGAAGTTGCTAATCTCTACCCTGGATGTTAAAAGCGCCAATCAGGTCACCTGTCACTTAAAGATATCTCCTTGACCTACAAGGAGGTCAATGATATGGTGCTCCGCTTGTTTGGTGGGGTAGAAAAGATGGCGCAATGGAAATCAGACTTCCTGACTTTTGGGTTTCAACGAAATGAAACCCTTATGGCATTTGCTGACCACTTCGCCTTGGATATGAATGTGCTAGTAGGGGATGGAACACTGTCAGAGGCAGATGTTAGTATTACTATGACCTTTGCTGTAAAAACCCCATTGGGAGCTCTACAATGCAATGGCTCCAGTTCTCCAGGGGATATCCCCCTACTACAGATTGTCAACTACCTGCAGCAATTGGCCGGCACACTTACCCCACCCAACGGGGAGCAGAACTTGTCTGTGACTGCCGCTAGAGGTCCATCCATGAGTGGCCAGCATCATCTAATGTATACTTCGCTGGAAAATCCTCGCCAAGCTACAGTCTGCCTCCTAAACTGCGACTGACTTATGATTATTTGGGTCATCCCCAGCCCTTTTTCTAATGCTCTGCCTCAACCTCCCAAGCTTATAACCCTTGAGCTAGGTTTAATGACGTTTAGAAATGAGATAATTCTGAAATAACTTGCTTTGAGTGCAGTCATCAAGGAGATTCGTGGTGAGCTGCCCTGCAAAGTGGAACATCCATGAAGTTCTGCCAAACTAGGATGAGCAGGGAAAAGAATAAGTGGAGTAGAGATGGGACTCTCTACTTCCACTCATCAAATTTATTTTTCCTATTTGATCACAACAGTTCAGTCTATGTCAGTGCTCACGACTCCAATGACATACTTCTATACCAACAAATCACTGATGATATAAACATGGTAACCCGCTCTCAAGCCAAAGAGGGCATTGTGGAAGGGATCTTCCAAACTTTTATGAAACCATACACCTGTCAGGTCCTAGAGCATAACTTAGTAGACAAACCCCAACCATCCTCAAATGGGCCTCGTTTAAGAGCGTGAATGTCGCCGTCCTAGTAGAGATAATTATAAAGGAGTAATCACAGGCAGGGTCCAGTATTATGCACTTTCTCAATAATAAGAATTCCTTGGATGTTCATATATATAACAGTCGTGGTTCTTATTCTGAATGTACTTATTGTGACATTTCTATGAAAAAATGAAAATACGTGCTAATATTGACACCAGCGCCCTGTTTACATAGTATCAACAAGGCTGGTAGCTAAGCTGCCATTGAAACCTGATGTAAGCACCAGAAGGTATATGGAACTGCAGGGGCGGAGAGTACCATTTCAGAGATAGCGTACAGTGTGTTGTCTCTTCAGTTTGGGTCAATCGCTGTCTCTGCACCAGCAATTGTATTGCTGAACCACAATTACAACATGTTAATTGGCGCTGCTTCATGCGCTAATTTGGAGCTGTGATCAACATGGCAGAAGAGACCTTTGAGATACTGTGTTAGCAGATCCCTGTCTACTTTATGCAAAGGGGTACCTCAGGAGTCCACCTAAGATGACCAGATCAACCTTGCATACTGTGACGGCGTAGTTCTCATCCACTACCAGAGGTATAAATAGTGGAATAGGGTTTCTCTCAATCAAATATAAAAAAAACATGGAATACCACTACAATCTTCAATCGTTTTAATGAAACCATCTGGACACCAAGCCATTGTGGGAATGGATCTCAAAGTGGAGATTCTGGAAGGGCTGTTTTAGAAGGTCTTTGGACCCTATTAACAATCACGTCGCAAACCTCATGTGACTCCAGAAATATTAGTATCTGGCCCTGGGTAAATCAAAATGCTTCTGGCCAACCTGCAAAAGGAGTCTCTTATGGTACAATGACATCAGGTGGTGGCTTATCTACACTTAACTCCTGTTGACAAGGTCCATCAGATTCATTATTTGGCTCATTGGACGAGCTTGGCCTCCCCTCCTGGAATCCAGTCAGCATAATGCGGTGGTTCTGCATGAAGCTTTGATGGGGCTATCTGAGGAGCAACAATAATGGGCAATGGTGTTGTTCAAGAGATATTGAAAGATTTTCGCATCCCATGACCATGATCTGGGGTGCGCTTGTGGCGTTGTTCATAGAGTAGACACTAGGGACCATCCTCCTAATTAATATCATCCAATCCGTCTCTTGAGGGCTGCAGAAGAGGTAGTATCTGACAAAATAGGAAAGTTTCTGGAGCAGTGTATGCTCAAGTCATTAATAAGTCCTTGGGCCACGCCACTGCTAATCATTAAAAAGAAGAATGGCACTAATTGGGTAGTGATCAGCTATTTAAAACTTATTATTATCACAAAAAAAGGATTTATATCCACTACCCCAAATTGATGATGCCTTATATTAACTGGGCAGTGCTTGCTATTTCTCATCTATGGACCTGATTTTAGAGTACTGGCAGATTTAGTTGCCCATGGCAGAACAAGAAAAGTGCGCTATGATCACCACCAAAGGGTTATTCCAGCCCACTCAGATGCCGCAAGGTCTCTGTAACGCCCTGACTACATTTCAAAGAGCGATGGACACTATACTGGGAGAACTCAAAATTTCATGTTTTCTTGTCTATCTGGACAATATTAACATATTTTTCCTGAACGTTTTTATGGCACCTAAATCACCTGGAGGAAGTGTTCCACTGGCTTGCAGAGGCCAACAATAAAATCAAGCCTCTCAAAGGTCATTTTAAAAAGAGCAATTTGAATATTTTGGGTTTATGGTAGACACCAGCAGTTTTTGATCACAACTGGCTAATTTAGAAGCCATCAGTAAGATGACCTGACACCATTTCAAACGAGATGTCCAAGTCTTTTTGGGCATGATTGGGTACTATCAACAGTTTATTCCCAATTTTAGCTGCATTAGAGCCCCGCTCTTTGAGCTTTTAAAAAAGAACGCCACTTTTGAGTGGATGGAGCAATTTCAGAGCACTTTTGACGCCCTATAAATGGTGCTGATTAGCGCTCTAGTGCTACAATATCTGAACTTCAAGAAAGGGTTCATTATGCAGATGGACGCTTCTCTTTTCACTGTGAGAGTAGTCTTGTTGCTTCAGGATGACAATGGGGTAGAGCAACCTGTCGTTTTATTGCAGATGAAGTTTGAACTGTCATGAGCGGAATTATATGGTGACTGAATGGGACTGTCTAGAGGTAATCTACGTATAAAACCCATTTTAGGTATATTTCCATGGAGTAAAGTTCAAAAATTTAAAATCACGCTTCATTATGCTGGTTACAAAATCTTTGGGAGCCAGAGGGATGACTTGCATGATGGGCGCTCAAGCTGAAAGCATATGATTTTGAGATAAACCACCATCTTGGCGCTAAACATCCAAACGCTGACTGTCTATCATTTTTGCCAATCATTACTATTATGGCAGATCTAGATGCCATTATGTATAAGAGTGCAATTAGCAGTAAATACGCCTATAAGTCACCTCAAATCATTCAGGCGCTGGAAAGGATGAGAGCGTATACCCTTTTGAGGGATGGTGAGTTGTTTAAAAAGGTTAGTGAGTCATGGTGAGTTTTTGAAGCCTTCTGCTTAACTTGGGTATTATTTGGATGCCCACAAGGTGGTGGGGCATGGAGGACTGCAGAAAACTTTGGATTTCCTGAAGTTGCGATATTATTGGGAAAATATGAACTTTAACATGTTGCAACTATCACTTGTCATTAATTCCAAGTGGAGAAGCCTTTCCATAAGAGAACCACTTATTGTCTGGTTAAACTCATTTTGCTTGGCATATGGTATTCATTGGTGTTGTAGAGCCCTTGCCAATGGGCACGAATTGCTCCAAGTACATCCTGGTAGTGATAGATCACCTAACCCAGTGGGTGAAAGTGTGAGCCATCTGCGATATGGGGGCTGTAACTGCTGCTAAGTTCATAATGTAGTGTGTCATTCAACAGCATGGTTGCTTGCAGTTCATACTCATGGACAACAGAACCAACTTACCCTCCCATGTTTTTCCTAAGCTGAATTATTGATGGCAATCCATGGAATGCTAACCACTCCCTACCATCCATAATCTAATGGGACCGTTGAAAGGATTGATGGAGCTTTAGTGAATATCCTTCAGAAACTTGTGAGGGATCGACCCTCTGACTGTAATACCCTTCTCTCCACTGCAGTTTTTGTGTATAAAATCAGCTATCACTCAGTGATGGAAAGAGTCCGTTTCAGTTACCAATGGCTGATACCCAGATCAGCATCCGCTACTCTACTCTTATGTAGAGAATACTGGTGGAATGGACCCACAATGCTATCTGATGAATCTGACATCTACACTTATTAAACTTCAGACTGAAGCGTACCCAACTAGCTTGTCCAGAAAGTTTAAAGAGTATAATTTTTATCAACAATGACATAGCGCACTGCTGCAGTTCATAATAGGAGACCATGTCTTGATTCATGACCAGTATGGATTTGAGCGGCGAAATAAGCTAGCTAGCAGGCTTTCTTTCCGCTCAACATCAATTTTGAGCAATTTTTGAAAAACAAGTCAATTTTTCACCACCTCCTCACCACACAAATTTCCAAATTTATGTCCTCAGATCCACCACATGCTGCCCCAGTATGGGGCAACGGTGCTCCACCCACTAGCATTTACTGCCTAGCAGGCAAATGCATGCAGACTGGCTCATCCAGTCTGCAAAATACATCCAGCCGCTATGTCCCTCCAAGGGATCTAGCACTGCACCTTTCATGAGTACACCCAACCCGCCACCACCCCTAGCCCTACCCTGATTAAATATTCACTTTTGCCTCTGCATTGAGTACAGACATCTCTTACTGTATGCTGATAAAGCAATAATTGAGCTGGCAATGGCCATCTTTGCACCAGCAGGATATATTGACTTCTGCCCTTACAAGGGATATTTTGATATCGGATTCCCCACCAAAAAGGATGTAGCTGCTGCAGAAGCTACGTTTTTAGTATACAAAAACACCCTCATTACTACCACTCAAACACGTCTCCCAGATAATACCACACTCATGTAACCTTTGCAAACATCCCTTAGACCTTCCCCCTCAAACACTTTATGAGGAGTTGATGTCAGGGCAGGCCACTTATGGCAAAGACCCCACCCTCCAATTCATTGTCACAAGTGGTGCTGAGCGCATCATGGCACCTCAGGCAATGGCCACCATTACCCCCACCAGCTGAACATGGCCCAGCACATCCCACCATGTGCCTACACCCCATCCGCACCTGATCAGTCTTTTGGTCTCACATCAACAATGGCCACACAGTTTACCCCTCTGCCATGAATTGATTCATACCAAAAAACATGTTGATGCAATTCAAACCCTGCAAATATGAACAACCCCACCCATGAGGCCACACCAACAGTGTTTGAGTGGGGATTTTTGCTGCCCCCACCCCCTCAGGTTGTGCCCTCGATAAACCAGCAGCAAAATCTAGCAACCCAAATCCAAGCTGGCTAATTTCCACCCATGAAATCAATTGGGAGCAGGTTTAGACCTTATTTACCCAAAAATTTGCCCACTCCAAAACTTATCCAACCACAGCCACCTATTACCAAATCAATCCAAGTCAACCAAAATCCCAGGGACTTATTGGATGAATTGACTGAATTTGGTAAAATTGTCTCACCTCCAGCTAAACCAATTGATCTAGAACCTTTTATAAACTCAGATATTGATGCCCCATTCCCACCCAAACAATATGTCCCCAAACCTAATGTTATCCCATACCAAAGTTACCACCAGCTTGCTGAGGCTGCAGTGGCCTCACCCAAAAATTGCCATCTTTATAAAGCCATTGCAAAATCTGAAAATAATTTAAAAAAGGGCTACACCCCCTTGTTTCCCTCTGATTTTCCTCCTACTGCAAAAGAGGAAGTTCAACGCATCTATGAAACTTTCACTACTTCTGTCAAACGTGTCATTACTCTGGCAGAATTTTCCCCATCCACACATTTCACTAGAGCAAACATTGCAAAATTAGCCCAACTTCCTGATGCCGCATCCAAGCCAAACACCATGTTGCCAAACTAGTAGAGGCCTTTATCCAGGCCCAATTATCAAACTCAACTGCTATCAACCTCACCTTGACCCTCATCCTGTGGATGCCCCAACCCCCTTACTATCAGCATTAATCTGCTTTTTCAATTCTAATCCCAAGGATGATTATTTTAATCTGCCTGATCCCTCCTCATCCTCTGCCATGGTGGGATAAGTGGCTCACCACTGTGCCACCTGGTAGGTATTTTTCATTACTTTGGTGTTTCCCGCTGCTCATTTAGGGCAGGCAGTTCATGTTTTTGGTTGGTTTAGGTTTGAGGTTTCTGTTTTGGTATTGTCCGTCCCTGATAGGCTTGCCTCAGTTAAATAAAAAAAATAAGCTAGCTAGCATCTGGATCAGTCCCTTTGGGTAAATAGAGAGAATATGCACTGACGTTTAAAAATTCAAAAACCCAGTGAGCGGTCAAATTATTAACTGAGTGCACAATAAGTTCCTCCAGCCATACAAACAGTATTCAAATAATCTGGAAGGCTCATAATCCATCAGCAGAATACAGAAGGTTTTGCTATCAACCATAGATGAGGTTCCCCCATTTTGGTTAGTAAAGGATAAGATATAGTCGCCATATCAGAGGAATACCATCTAGTTAAGGGGGGATGTCCAGAAATTAACCAGATGGTTTCCTCCTGCTATGTTGAATACTAGGATTTAATTAGTTTTAGTATTAGTAGTTGAGCAATTGCCTAGAAATCTGCTGGATACGATTGCCACAGGAAGCAGATCAGATACAAGTGGTATAATTTGATTACCAGTGACTAGAAGCTGAGGATAATCAAAAGTAGATTATATTATTAAGTTCCTGATGGTTGTCAGTGGATTGAATGCTGAAGGTTAATAATGAGATATGTGGAAATACAGTTGCAATTCAGCTGAGATTGCACTGAGCATATAGTGAGTGACTTTACCTGCTTGTTAGAGTTATAGGAGTGACTGCAGCAAGAGAGAGATAACCATAGCAATGGATAATGGAAAGGGGATTGCTTTTGGTTGGTAAGGTACAGTGGACTCTGATGCATGAAGTTGATATCAGGTGTAAATCACTTAGATTTGGTAGTACAAAACTGCTGTCTTTTAATAAAAGATGTGTTCCCTGAAGCGCTCTGCTTCTATTTCTCATATTTTAATACCTTTACTCAAAAAATGACAATCTTTATACCATCCTTCCGTTATGTCAGTTAGCTTAACCTTTGTGCAAAAATCCTCTGGATCTTATCTAATCCACTGGAAGATCAACATATTCTTGTCATGAGTCTTAGACTTCTTTAAATATTGAATGTTGAGTTTCTTGGGCACAACACCATTAAGGCACTTAAATGGAAGACCAACAAGGTTGTTGGAGCTAACAATAAAGATCTGGGTATCTGTATAGTTGTAAATTTCTTGGTGATCTATACTGCTGGTAATCCTACTGAGCTTCCCATAAGCTCCCCCCAATGGGTGCTAACACCAAGATCATCAGAGATCTTGCTACTATCCCTACTAGTATAAGTTGCCACTAATCCTTCCTAAGTCCTATATTATAGGAAGCTAAATTTATAATTAACAATGAAATGTAAGATGAATTTAAAGTGTAAAACTATTTTTAGATAAAAAAATAACCCAACATACTACCAATGGCAAGGTTTTGATATAACCTATTTGTGTAGAATAGTAAATTGGAGCTTCTTGTGCATGTATCTGTCAGAGTAATTAACTTGTAATCTTAAGATTTTATAAACTTGATCGTTAACACAAATTCTTTGTATGTTGAGCATTTAATTTTAGGTCTTTTGAGAGACCTTGGATTGTTTAAAAATTTTAACCTTGATCTACAAAATTTCCAACTGAATCTTATGCATATCAATTTTTCAATGTTAATTAATATAGTACAGAGCCTTTTAGAGCATTCACCTGGTCTCATTCTCAATCCATTTTAAAGTACCCCGCTCTTATTTCTACAAAAGTTTGCTAAATCTGTAAAATATGGGATTCTTAAATACTTTAAATTGCTACAGAATTATAGAGTTATAATGTTCAAAACTTTATAAAGTTTAAGAAGGGATTGATTCAGCTACCCTCTGGTCATCAAGACTATGGCTAAAATCCCAAATTTTTCCAAGTAAATTGTTAAATATTAATACCTTTTTTTAAAAATTTATGCTCTATTTGATCCATCTTGATGGCCATATTCAGACCCTAAAATATTATATTGCAATCTTTATATATAAATGATATTCTTTAGTTTATGTTTGAAGTATAGCTACAACCTTATAAGCATTGTCTTGGTATTGATCCCAGCCCTTTGGTCCAGAAATTTGCAAATTATGTTATCACCACAGTTGTTGTGGGACAATATTAATAGAATATTCAACTGTTATATAAAATTAGCACTAAATCATAATATGAATTAATTAGGGCTGTTTTCTCTTTTGCTTTAGTTTTCACTAAAAGTTCAAGGCTGTTATATTTTAATTTTTATATTATTAAAAGAAGTACATTAATTAATTTTCTTCTTTATAAATAAGAGTGAAAAAATATACAAAAATATGAAGTAATCATTTAAAATGTATACTAAAGGCTAATAATGAAAGATGAACATATATAGTTTTTACATTGAGAGTATTTAGTAATCTTCAGGAGGCAACTTTTTATGTAGAATTCTACAATATTTCTTAATAATATGTCATTTTTTCTTTACTATAGTTTAATTAGATTTTCTTATTTACTTTATAATTTTTCTCTCCTGATAATATAACTAACCTTGAAATTATCTTTTTAAGATGTAAAGTGTTATATGATAAATATAAGCTTTTATAAACTTAATTTCTTATGAATTGTGATATAAAAAATAAAAAAAAACTTTCTAATTATACAACTATTTATCAATTATACTTAGATATTGATTTTATTAATTAGTAGTCCCTTAATGTTTTTTGTGTAATTTAGATATCTTGAAAATGTGCATATGCATTTGCTGATTTATAAACTCATACTTTGAGGAGTGATATATAGGTTTGTCAATATTGATTTATGTTGTGCTATTTGAATCATTACAAAAAGTATAAATCCAGCATATTACATTGAGTACTAGTATAAAATTAAAAAGGTAAAAAAGTTAAATTTTCCAAATATCTATTATACATATATATCCAGTTTTTAAGGTAGTAGTTTATTTATTAGTAGCATCTTTGCTAGTAAGAAATTTACCTGAATTTAAAGATATTGTATCTTTGGAATTTTAAGTAATAAAAAGACTTAATAAGACTACAAACTTAATCATATCATCAAAGTGTAAAAAATCATAAACTGTAAAAAGTAGATTGGCAGTGTCTACTTATGCTACAATTAATCATGTCATCCAATTATTAAAGTAAACTATATTAATTTATAGTAATTATACTTAGCTTGATTATATATATATTGTTAAATATCTATACAGCTGATTTTTATAAGTTTTAAACAATAGAACATACAAGGAATAGTAAAAATATTGGTGAAAATAATATAAAATCTATATATAATAGAAATTTAGTGATAAAAGATAGAAGTCTATATACAAAATTTTTATAAAGGCTTGTATAGAGAATCAATATTTATATCAAATTATTTAAGCTGCAATTAACTGTCCTTAAATCAAATTTAAGATCTAAAAATTAAATTTCTATTATATAGTATAATATAAGCTGTTTAGAAACTATCAAAAATCATATAGTAAAGTCTATAAATAAATTATCTATTAGCATATTGTGTATGCTAAACTTTATATAAAGCTTTTTTTAGTACTAGATGGTCCCAACCCAAGGGGGGATTCATCAATGTTTATTGAATTACGCCTGGGCTCCTAAGAGCCTGAGGCGAGGGAAGGGGAGGGAGGAGGCATCGAGAAAGGGAGGGGGTTTGCGCGCCAGAGCCATGCTGCAGTGACAACTGAGCGGGGGAGGGTTGGCGACATAGTGCAGACCTTCAGGGCCATCTCAAAATGTACCTGAAAGTGGGTGATCATGTGTGGAAGGGTCCACACCTGCTGGTCAAAGGCAGCACGAAGGAAGGAGTTATGGATGGTCCAGATGGCTGTGGCATAGGCGAGGACACGGAGGGGTCGGTGGCAACCAGGCAATGTCTGCTCAAACATGAGGTCTTGCACAGGGTGTCCAGACCAGGGCTGAGCATGGAGGAGCGCGCGGGCCTTTGGCCAAAATGCGGCGACACCTGGACAGGTGAAAAAATGATGGAGGTGGGAGTCAATAGGCTCCACACAGCGGGGGCAGCTTCAGTGCTGGAAGGTAGGGCCAGTCCGGTCCCCTGTCCTGTATGAACAGTGGAGCACTCTCCATAAGGTGTTGGACACCTTTGCTGACAGGATGGGGTGATAGACGTCCTTCCACAATTCCTTAAGGTCAAATCTCACAGAGGGAGGGAGGAGCTCAAGGAGTCTTGGGCGGATGGGAGGACGATCTTGGGGGTTGAGGCGAGTTGTGACAACTTGTCCATTGTGCACAATTGCATGGCGACGTGGGCTGAGGCCAGGGCCTTCCCTTCTGTATGGGAAGGCATGGTGGATCCGCGCGCCTACTCGTTTCAGGGCAAGGAGAGCCTGGTTCCAGTAGGGGGATGAGGATGGTTTTAGTCGATGGCCTGGGTGGTTTGTGAGCCACTCCCCTAATGAGGTCAGAGATGCTCTAGGAAGACCCAGAGCTGCTGACACTGACTGGCGGAGGGCGGGCGCCCATTGGGGCATGGGGGTCGCGTCCCAGCAGACAATCGGCCATAGGAACTTCAGGAAGATTGTGGTGGCGTGGGATCGCGTGTCCAGAAGCCCTAGGCCCCCTTCATTGCAGGGTTGGGCAATGGTTGAGAGGGCTATTGGTGGATGGTTTGAGCCCCAGATCCAACAGCGGAGGAGTACATTGAGCCGCGTATAAAAGGCATCTGTGAATGGGCAGACGTGCGCTAGGAACCAGACTTTGGAGAGGAGGAACACATTGGCCATCAGAGCTCGACCCTGGGGGTGATGTGCCACCGGTTCCAGCTGGCAATCCTGGAGTTAACTGCTGCAAGGAGCAAGTCCTCATTGTCTTTTAGCGCAACTCCTTGTTGGTTGGTGAGAACGCCCAGGTGACGGAAGGTACCGCGCTCAGGTTCAATACCAAATGGTGGGGGGAAGGTGGGGGAGCCGACCTGTACAACTGTTGTCTTGGAGGTGTTGACCATGGCGTTGGACGCCTTGGTGTACCTCTCAATGGTCACAGCAGCGAGGGCAACATCCCCAGGGCAGCCAAATGCAATGGCAGTGTCATCTGCAAATGCCATGGTGCGTGTGGGGGCTTTACCTGGGACCAGAATCCCTGTTAGCTTGTCCTGTAAGGAGGCCAAGAGGGGTCAAGGGTGATGTTAAAAAGGATAGGGCTCAGGGGTCCCCTTGCCGGAGACCTTGTCCAACTGGTACTGCCACTGTAAAACCCATTGGCGCCAGGACTCTGGTGTGGAGCTGGTCATAGAGCGATGATATCCAGCGCCTAGCTGCGGGTGGGAGATGGAAGCGGGCCAGGGAAGCATCAATATACTTCCAGGCTACCCGATCATATGCTTTCTCCATATCCAGAAGAGCCACAAAGCCATTCACCTTACGAGAGTTAGCAGTCAAAGTCACGTGAAGGTCATTATAGTTGTCCCATAACGACCTCCCCGGAATAAAACCGTACTGGGATGGGGAGAGGCGAGGTGACACCCATTTGGTGATGCGGTTGGCCAGAAGCTTCGTGAAGAGCTTGTGGTCTGTGTTGATCAACGCTATGGGGCGCCAGTTCGCCAGGTTCTCACGGTCTGACTTCTTGTGAATGAGGGTCGTGATTGAGCTTCTGGAGTCGGGGAGGACCTCGCCATTCACCAAGAGTGCAGCGAAGAGGTCGCGGAGGGTTCTGGCTATCACTGCAGGTTCCAGAAGGTACACCTCAAAGGGTATTCCATCTGGGCCTGGGGCTTTAAGCCGTGGGGATTTCAGAAGGGTTTCCATCACCTCCTGGATGGAAATAGGCGCCAGTAGAGCCTCGTCAGCCCGTGGGTCAATGGGCGGCTCTGGAGCCCGCCACAGGAAGTCTTGGATGTCCGATGGGTCCACCTGGGTGGCATGGAAGAGGCTGGAGTAGAAGCGGTGTAGTTCCTGCGTGATTTCCTCCTTATCTGAAGTGGTTGTAGTGCCAATCTTCAGTGCAGTAATATCCTGCGCTGTTGACCGGGCTTTCTGTTTCTGAAAGAAGAAGCGGGTGGGGCGTTCCCATTGAGCATAGTAACGAGATGTTGTAAAGTTTGCTGCCCGTTCTTCCTGCAGTGTGAGCTCCAAGCGGAGTGCTTCCTGCGCCGCTTCCCAGTCTTCCAACCATCTGGGAGAGGGCGAAGGCTGGCAGTTTCGCTCTAGATGTCTGATTCTGGCTTCCGCCCTTTTGACTCTGGCGCGAGCTGCAGTCATCTGGGCTTTGGCACAGTTGTAAGCAACGCGGGTGATGCCCTCCTTAGTCACCGCCCATCTAGCCTTGTGGTCAAGCAGGTGGAGTGGGGGGAGGTGAGAGTCTCCCGGATGGTCATAGACAGCTTCTCCTTAGTGAAGGGGTTGTTGAGAAGAGCTGGGGCAACCCTAGGCCAGAACCTACGCAACGGTCTAAGTGTGGTGGTGAGGACAACGGTGAGTGACCTGTGATCACTCAGATGGTTGTCACGAGAGATGGGAGAGGAGACGCGGCCAATTAGCAGGGGGCCAATCAGTGCCATATCTATGCGTGACGCTGACTGGAAAGCTCCTCCATCATACTGGATCCTAGTCATGCAACCTAGGCCAGACGCGGAGGGTGGAAGCGCATCTATAAAGCCACTCAGGCGAAGGAAATCCTGGAGGCGACTTGATCCAGGGCGTTCCTTTGCTGCAGGGGGTAAGAGTCACGGACGCGACTTATGGTTGTGTTGAAATCTCCTAAGAAAACTGTATTCCGTGGGAGATTGAGTTGGAGGAGCTCTTCCAAGAGCCGATTTTGCTCCTGACCTGCATTAGGCAGGTAGATGCTTGCAGCGAAGAAGGAGAAGTCAGGAGTGGTGAGTTTGGCCAGTATGAGGCGGCCACCTAGATATTGTGAAAAAGAATGGGTTTTAACCCGGGATTCAAAACAATAAGGGCGGCATGGTTTGTCCAGAAGGAGTTGCCTCCAAACTGTTTATTCCATGCAGATTGTTCGTGGGGGAGGATATGGGGCTCCTGGACAGCAGCGATGTCAATTTTTGCTGACCTGAAGTTTCGGAGGAGGTGGGCTCTCCGCTTAAAGTCCCGCAACCCATTTGCGTTGATGGATTGCAGGGCCAGGGTGCTGCCATGGGGACTCATAGCTGTTCCCCTCCATGTCCTGGGGGTTGCCAGCGCTTAAACCTGCTGCTGTGAGGCGGCTAGTTTTGAGTCCTTTAGCTTGACTATTAGCTGCAATCCTTGAGGAGCGTCGAGGGTTCTGAGGGGAAGGAGAGGGTGGGGGGCGGAGGACCCAGTAAGCCAGCCTAGGATGCTGCCCCCGCTCCGTTGCAGGGGAAGGACCTGAGGATGCTCAATGGTGACCTCCGCGGTGTCCCCATTTTGATGAGTCTGAGTCCATATTCACTTCCTCCAACACTGCAAAGGATCCGCGCGAAATGGACTGTGGGGTTGGGGTAGGACTCTTTGAGGTGGCACTTCTACTGCAGGCCGCGAGTTGCCAGTCCATGCTGGTGGGCATAGCTCCATTGGGAGCTGAGGGCTGATGCGATAAATCGCTGGTGGGGGTTGGTGGGGGTGCCGCGGAGTCCTGAGTGGGGGTGGCTGACGAGGGGCACCCTGTGGGAGATGCCTTGCGCTTGGTGAGAGAGGGAGTTGACTCTGGGAGATTGGAGGGGGTGCCCATTGGAAGGGGGGCATGAGCGCGAAGGTATCCCACACCAATAGTGGGGTTAGCTGTTTCAACTGCTAGGCGTAAGGCCTCAGGGGACAGGTCTTGAACGGGAACCCATTGTGTGGGTTGTGGAATTGCTGCTGCAGCCATGTGGGATCGTTTTTGGCCTGGTTTAGGCCCCTGGGTGGTGGCTAAGAGGGCTTGTTTTCGAGCTGTGCAGCCACTATACAAGTGTCCAAGGGCGTTACACCATGAACACCGGGGGCGCGCTGATCAGGGTCAACAAAAAAGATCTCAGGGCATGCCCCAACTACCGCCACACGAGGAATAACCTCAATGTTGCGGGATACAGTGGGGGAGGGGATGAACGACGCCCTAGCAGTGCGAGCTCTTTGAGTGGGAGCATAGTAAGAGGGGACGCTAAAGTCCACTGAAAGAACAGACCCAAATTCCATTAAACCACGATGGAGTGCCAGTTTAAGAGACTCAGGATCAACAGTCGTTGGTAGGTTGGAAAAAGTAACCCATGAAATTTTCTCCAGGTGAGAGCGTGTGCGGGAGATGCGAAGAGATCCGCGTGGAATAATGACCTGGAGGGTGGCAGCATGGTCAGCAAGGGCAGCTTCAGTGAAGCCCACATCGATGTAGTGGCCCTCCACTGATTCATGGATGGTGGTGTTAATAGGGAATGTCTCCGCAATTGCTGCAAAGTATGAGAAGTAATCCTCTGTATAGAATTCAACAGGGTTATGCCCATAATAAAGGCAAATTGCGTGGGAGAGGGTTGAGCGAGGTAGAGCTTTTTGCGCTCTAGTTTCGGCCCATTTCTTCTTAACATCGGCAATAAACGCCACTTCACGGGGATCAGCTTTGGGTAGCGTTGGTGCCAGAGGTTTTTGCCACGCCCCAGTGGCTCCTTTGGTACGTTTGTGTTTGCTTTGGGCTGCAATTGCAGGTTGAGTGTGAGCTGGTGGTTTGGACAAGTTTGCGGAGTTCCCTTGTTTCTGGAATGTTACAGCAGTTGCTGGCGTCATATTAAATTGAGGGGCGGTTTGTTGGGCCTCGCTAAATTGGGGAGGCCCATCCAGATTGGAATTAACTCCAGCCAGTTGGGAGGAGGGAGATGTTTCATCACCATCCCAATCTATTTGGGTAAATTCAGCCCGAGTATTTGCTGTGATTTCGTGGGCAAAACTCACTGGCTGATTGGTGAATTGGTCGTTTTCAGCATATTGAGATAAAGTGCCGACTTGAGAAGTGCCGATTATGGGGTTTAAATGGGACAGGTGAGATTGGAACTGGTGTGAAGTTCCAAAATCTGAACCATTTAAATCCCCATTGGGAAGAGTAGATTGTCCCAATTTGGTGCTTAGTGAACCAGAATGTGCGGCTAATCCAACCTTACATCCGAGGGTTTGGGGGCCAGGTGATTGTTGGGCCTCGCTAAATTGGGGAGTCCCATCCAGATTGGAATTAACTCCAGCCAGTTGGGAGGAGGGAGATGTTTCATCACCATCCCAATCTATTTGGGTAAATTCAGCCCGAGTGTTTGCTGTGATTTCGTGGGCAAAACTCATTGGCTGATTAGTGAATTGGTCGTTTTCAGCATATTGCGATAAAGTGCCGACTTGAGAAGTGCCAATTACGGGGTTTAAATGGGACGGGTGAGATTGGAACTGGTGTGAAGTTCCAAAATCCGAACCATTTGAATCCTCATTGGGAAGAGTAGATTGTCCCAATTTGGTGCTTAGTGAACCAGAATGTGCGGCTAATCCAACCTTACATCTGAGGATTTGGGGGCCAGGTAGCTGGGTATCGCCCCTCATGGAGGGAGCCAGAAACACGGCGTCAGCATTAATAGATGGGGCTGAATTAGCTGACACAATGGGGGAGGTGAATGTCTGGATGGGCTGAGTTGCATTCAACTGAGCAGACGCCATTAAAACAGCGTGGGTGATGGCCTCCTTGGTTGGAGGGGGCCCAGCGGGTTGGTGGGAGGCAGCACACACAGAGCTGTTAGGCGTGCAGGTTGCAGAAGTGCGATCAGGTGAACTGGCGCTAGTTGGAGTAGCTCCAGGTTGGGGGGTGGTGCCTGCTTTCATGGCTGCTGCTTGAGAGCGGGTGATTCTGGTTGACCCTGAGGTGGGTAACCGAGGGTTGCTTCGTTTGGGGGTGTTGCTGGCTCGTTTGGCATAGCCTGCGGGTTCTTTTGCGGGGTTTCCCGCCATATTTGCTAATAGTTTTTGTAAATCTCCTTAGTGGAGCTAAATTTCAGGCTGAATTGATTTTCGAAAAGTGATGCTTAGCAGAAAGAGATGACAACTTTATATAAAGCTTAAATATCAAAATAATGTAATTTTATGTGAAAAGATTGATTTAAATTACTATCTTTAAATGTATATAATAATGTTTATTAATCACACTATAAATTTTAAATGATATAAATCCTACAAACTATAAGAAAAAAGCAAAGATTAAGTAATTTTGTTGGTGTAGAATACTATTATAGAAATCAAGAATAAATAGGTAGTGGGGGTGTGGTATAGTCAGGATGGGTGTCCACTGTCACCCCTCAGGACAGTTTCAAACCCTGTCATGGCATAAATTGTATCCTTGTGCCAAGAGGATATCAATACATGTGGATTCATGCACCATGCCTCAGTCCAACCAAGCAAATTAGTGAAGTTATAGCATGTAATCCTGGCCTATCAGAACATGTGCAGGAAAGTTTTATCCCCAGTACTTGGGTTTTGTCCTCCACACCTATATTATCACTCCCTACTCCCTACCCCTTCTATTGGTGTGGTATATTTGTCCCAAGGCCAGCCCACCTCAAGTAAAATAAAAAATAAATATAAATATAAGGTATGCTAGGGGCAGTAATATGACTTTGCATTGACTGCAATAATAGGTTGAAGTTAATCTAAATTACTTGCCTAGGTATATTATTTATCAAATGGTTAGTATAAATTAAATAATTGGATTTAGAATATAGATTAATTAGAGCTTAACAAATGATATATAATGTACATTGTGAATCATATAAAGTCTAATTAGTGGTATAACGTTATATAGTTTTTTATATAACTAAATTATGATTAGATAACCTATTTAACTATAGAATATCTACTTAATAAGAACATTCAGTGACTGACGTATTGACTGAAAGACATCTGAAACCTTCAAATCTGATAGGTTCAATCTATTTGGGTGAGTGGGTGACAATTGGCAAAAATTATCTAATAATTCACCAAATTGCTCACTTGAAACTCAACAAAAATCAGTATTAGAGGTTAAGTAGATTAAGTAGTTAGTATAATCAACTCACCAGCCATGAGAGCAACAGTGGAGCTGTTATTCTGAGTGGCTTGAGATTAGTGCTGGCACAGCCTATAGGCTACAATGTGAGCTTATCATCTGATAAAATTTAAATACTGTAGTGGAGCATGGGTATCTAGATGTTAGGTTTATATATTTTAAAAACCTGCCTAATTTGGTTCACTTAATTAATAAAATACTTTGGGCAAGTTAAGTAGAAGTTGATTTATTAGTTTGGAAGATATGTCACATACTAATGATTTTAAGTATAAAGAGATGTTTTGGGTAGCAGTTTGGTGATATTTGATTGATTCAATAGGTTTACTTTGTTTGACTGAGTGGTTAATGGCTTTTGTTCAAATAGATAGGACACAGTTTAGTTTTGAGGGTGATTAGTTATTGGTTGATTTGATAATTTCAGTTAGGTTTACCAAAGTGGTTGGTGGTTTTTGGTTGATTCAATTGAGCAATTAGATTTGTCTGAGTGGTTTTATTTTATCTATAATAGAAAATCTAAATTAATAAATTGAAAATCTGATTTTTAGACACTGTAGCAAAGCATGGGTAAATCGGCTAGTCTACTTAATAAAAAATTTTCACTGACTGACTGAGGTATCTATGTACTAACTGACATCTGAAACCTTCATATCTGATAGGTTTAATCCATTTGGGTGAGTGGTTGAAAATTGGCAAATAAGATCAAATCTGAAACTATTGAGTATGATAGGTTTAATCTATTGAGGTGAGAGGGTGAGAATTGGCGAGTATTATCTAATAATTCACCAAATCGCTCACCTAAAACTCAACAAAAATCAGTATCAGAGTTTAAGTAGATTAAGTAGTTATGATAATCAACTCACCAGCCACAAGGGCAACAGCGAAGCTGTTAGTCTGAGTGGCTGAGAGTAGCGTTGGCACAGCCTATAGGCTGTCAGTGTGAGCTTATCATATGATAAACTTTGAATACTGTAGCAAAGCATGGGTATCTGGATGTTAGGTTTGTATATAACTTAAAACCTGCCTAATTTTGTTCACCTAATTAATAAAATACTTTTTGCAAGTTAAGTAGAAGTTGAATTAGTAGTTTGGAAGATAGTCACATACTCAATGATTTTAAGTATAAAGAGATGTATCAGATAGCAGATTAGTGTTATTTGATTGATTCAATAGGTTTTTTTATTTGGCCGAGTGGTTGATGGCTTTTGTTCAAATCAATAGGAACCAGTTTAGTTTTGAGGGGTGATTAGTTATTGCTTGCTTTGATAAGTACAGTTAGGTTTACCTGAGTGGTTGGTGGTTTTTGGTTCATTTGTTTGGGCAATTAGATTTGGCTGAGTGGTTTTCTTTATCTATATTATAATTTCCAAATTAAAAAATTTGAATATCTAAACTTCTATAGACACCATAGCGAAGCATGGGTAAATTGGCTAGTAACAAATAAATTTTATTCAAGGTGGGCTGACCTGGGGAGATACTGCACCGATTGAGGGGAAATTTAATGAATGGGAAAGGAGGATAAAATCTGGAAAGCCTCCATGTGCGGCGTATGATAGGCCAGGAACTCCATGGACCGCCTTTGCTATTTACTATCTCAGTTCAGGGGCATCGGTGCGCAATGCCAACACAGTCATAGTTGCCCCCTACTCAAAATTCCTCTACTGGAATTGAACTTGGGACCAGTGGTAGAGGGATCATATTCTACCACTGGGGTATTGTAAGTCCTGGGGAACATCCCCTGGCTGTTGATCAGGCCAATTTTTCATTCCTGAGCAAGAAGGCACCAAAGAGGATGGTAAACCCCTTATTACTCAGGGTAATCTCGCTCACGTAGTAGACAAGCGCTGGGTAACAGCTCTTCCACTTCAGATTCCACCCCCAGTACCCACACTCACCTCAGCAGAACTGCTATGAGGAATCAGCGAAATCTGTGCCAAGATTGTCAAATTGAAATCAATTGGAACTAATTTGAGAGACAATCAGCCTGATGCTCAGATTTTAAATGGTCAAAAGGGTATAAAGACTGATTTATCAGCTGGAATGCCCAACGGTTTCAATTCAATTAATATGCCAATCAAACAAATCATCTCTTTACCAAAGTCATCAGGGATCATTCTCAATAGGCAGGCTATAGCATTGGACATCATTGACAAGGGTTTGAAGTCCCCTGTTGACAATTTGGGTGTTGTGGCTAATGCAATGCTACTGACCAAATAAACGGCCCCATGACTGAGTGCAGGCAGGTTGGCCATCCCAAACCCATTCCCAACCAAATGGACCCGCCCCTATGTGGGGTGGCCTTGGGGGATTCCCGCTGCTCATTGGGCCAAACACTGTCACACCAAACATCAGAAATGCAACTGAGCCTCAGTTTGGACGTTCAAGGTCAAACTGACAGCAACTTGGCCTGCCGCCAAATTTTTTGATGTTGGTTTCCAGGGAATAAACCTGCCCATTCCCAAATAATTCACTGGTTAGGTCAAAATTGAGGGTCCCAATCCCAGCTTGTCACTACCCTAATTGACCACTATTTAATCAGTTGCATTGCACTGAGAAAATTGTTGGTCACTTTTCTTCCTTTTCTTTCAATAAAAATTTTACCCAAAAAACCAATCAATTTTTATTGTATTGCTCCTTCTGGCTACATGTAAGTCCCGGGAACGTCCCCTGGCTGTTAGTTGGGCCATCTTCCCATTTTTAAGTAATGATACACCAAAGAGGATGGCAGTACCCTCATTACTCAGGGCAATCTCGCTCACGTAGTAGTTGAGCAATGGGTAACAGCTCTTACACTTTGGATCCCACTCCCAGTACCCACACTCACCTCAGCAGAACTGTTATGGGGAATTAGCAAAATCTGCACCAAAATTTCAAATTAAAAGTGGTCAGATTTTATTTGAGTGGCAATCTGGCCAATGGCCAAATCTCAAATGGCTGGAAAGGCATGAAGACTGAGGTATTGGTCAGAACGCCCAATATTGCCAATTCAATCAATATGCTGATTGAACAAAGCACCCTCCTACAAAAGTCATCAAGGATCATCCTTGATGATCAGGATATAGCATCGGGTGCCACTGACAAGGGCTCAAAGCCCCCTATAGGTAATTTGGGTGTTGCAGCTGATGTGATGCCATTGACCAAATGAATGGTCCAGCAACCAAGCGTGGGCGGATTGGGCATCCCAAACCTGTTCCCAACCAAATGGACCCGCCACTATGAGGGATGGCCTTGGGGGATTCCCATCACTTGTCAGGCCAAATGCCATCATACCAACTGTCAACAAATGTAGCTGAGCCCTAGTTTGGACGTTTGAGGTCAAACTGACAGCAACTCAGCCCGCCGCCAAATTTTGCAATGTCAGTTCTCAAGGAACAAACCCACCCATTCCCAAACAATTTGCCGTTATGTCAAAATTGTGGGACCCAATCCTATCTTGTCACTACCCCAATTGACCACTATTTAACTAGTTGCATAGCACTGTGAAGATTGTTGGTCAATTTTCTTCCTTTCCTTCAAATATAATTTTGCCGAAAAACCCAAAACAATTTTTATTATTTCTTCCAACTGCATCCCTGATGGCATTTGTCAGGCAAACAGCAAGTAAGAATTAGACTGATCAGCCAGCCCAGATGCTAGAGCATCCAAACAGCAAAACAGAATGCCCAAGGCACTGCTGCTGATATGACAAATATGGAACCAGAAAGGAGTTCCACCAATATCTGCGGTGAGCCAGAATTTCATATAAGCACAAAATAAAGTACTAGATGCACACGGCCATTAACCCCAAGGGGTACGAGTATATTGGCAGATAAGGAGGCTTAATTTTTAACATATAAAAACTAAAATTTAGGAAGAATTAAAATGGAAATTAGGAAAGAAAAATTGACCAACAAGATTCTCAGTGTGATGTGACTGATTAAATAGTAGTCAATTTAAGGAAACACAAGCTGGGATTTAGTCCCACAAATTTGACCTAACCAGAAAATTATTTGGGAATGGATGGGTTAGTTCCCTGGAGGCCAGCATCAAAAAATTTGGCAGTGGGCCGAGTTGCTGTCAGTTTGACCTTGAATGTCCAAACCAAGGCTCAGCTACATTTCTGACAGTTGGTGCAGTGGCGTTTAGCCTGACGAGCGGTGGGAATCCCCCAAGGCCACCCCACATAGGGGTGGGCCCACTTGGTTGGGAATGGGTTTGGGACGCCCAACCCGCCCATGCTTGGTCACTGAACCATTTGTTCATCCCTGACATGACATCAGGCGCAACACCTGATTTGTCAGCAGGAAGCTTTGGAACCTCGTCAATGGTGTCTGGTGCTATTACCTGCCCATTAAGGCTGATGCCTGACAGATTTGGGAGGAGGGAGATTTTTCTGATCGTCATGTTAACCAAATCAAACCCATCAGGCATTCCAACTGTTAAATCAGTCTTCATACCTTTTTGACCATTTAAAATCTGAGCATCAGGCTGATTGCCTTTCAAATTGGTTATGATCAATTTCATTTCAATAATAATGGTGCAGATTTCTCTGATTCCTCATAACAGTTCTACTGAGGAGAGTGTGGGTACTGGGAGCAGTATCTGAAGTGGGAGAGCTGTTACCCAGCGCTCATCTACCATGTAAGCGAGATCGCCCTGAGTAAAGAGGGGTACAGCCATCCTCTTCGGTGCCTTCTTGCTTGGAAACGGGAAAATGGCCTAATTGAAACCCAGAGGATGTTCCCCAGAACTTACATTACCCTTTCCTTTTCCCAAGGGAAGAGCCCCACCACCGGGGAACTGCATGAGAGCCACATTCTTGTGCACCTTGGGCAACTTTATTGCCATAATAGTTGCAACTTTTTTGGGGGGAGTGGGGAGCATTGGGGTGGGATATTGAAAAGCCTCAACCAGGTCCATTCAATTTGCGCAATTTTGCGCCTTGACCCAACTGTTTTCATAGGCTGAATACCCTTTTCAGGCCACAAGCTATTGTACGGTATGTCAGGGTTTCTGGGATGCCAGGATAGCATCTACCTCAGCCTCCTCCTCTTTTTCAATGATGATTGGTTCCAGTTCCATGGGAATTGCACCCTTGAAAGGCGACAACTGGGAAACATGGAAAATGGGATGCTGCTTCCAATGCGCGAGGAGCTTAAATTGGAACGCCCCATTACTCATAACCTCCTCCACCAAATGGGGACCTGAGCGTTTACTGGCAAATTTGTGGGAAGGGGCCTGGTTTTTAAAGTGATGGGTGTCAAGCATAATGTAAGAGCCCTTCATAAACTCATGACCTGGAAGACACTTTTGATCTGCAAACTGCTTATTGTCATCTATAGCTTTGGTGAGGTGTTTCTGCACTAAGGCTTGAGTCAATCTAATATGAGCAGTGTGGTCCGCGGCAGCTTGAACCTCTGGCCGCAAGCACAGTCTGACCAAAAATGAAGGATTATAGCCCAACGTTGCTTCATAGGGAAAACCCCATGGATGTGTGGGTTCCATTATTGTATGCAAATTGGGCGAGGGGAGATCATTGGCCCAGGTATCCTGCGTGGCTGCAGCATAGCAATGCAGGTACTGTTCAAGAACTTGATTGACCCACTTGGTCTGGCTGTCAGACTGAGGATGATACGCCGTGGAGCGACAAGGGGATATTTTCAGGATTGATAAGAGTTTACTCCAAAACTTCACGGTGAACTGGGAGCCATGGTCACTGATGATCTCCTGGGGGAGACCAAACATCAAAAACATATGACGTACGAAAAGGCGGGCAGTTTCTTCAGACATAATCGCGGAATTGCAAGATACAAAAAGGGAAAATTTTGTGAAGTGATCCACCATGACCATCACCGCTGTGAACCCATTAGAGCAGGGAGCTTGATGATAAAATCCATGGACACCGATGTCCATGGACCTTCCGCCTGCTGTAAGGGGTGCAGGAGGCCGTTTTTGCTGGAGCAATCCAACTTAGCCCTGGCACAAGTAACACAATCAGCAATCCAGGCTGGAACTTCTTTTGTCAAACCTGCCCAATTGTAGGTCCATTTGATTAAATTGATGCATTTCTTAGAACCAGGGTGACCAACCATGGGTGATCATGATGTGCATGAAATACCCCAGTTCAGAAAGAGGTGGAACCCAAACGCGAGATCTAAAATATATAAGACCCTCCTTCAGTGAGTATAGGGAGTGCTTATGCTTCTGGTGAGATAACTGCTTGACCAACTCCACGCCCTCAGGACAGGCCATTTGACTGGCTAAGACCTGAGCAACTAATGGAGCGTCGGTGGCCAGGCTACAGAAGAAATGATAGGTGGAACAATTGACAAGATTTGGGTATTAGGAATCACAGTATTAAGGTCCACTTCCTCCGGATCCGCAGAACTGTGGGTGGGGCTGCAGCTGAGTGATTGGGAAGTACATTTAGTGCACCTTTTACAAATATATATTTAAAATTGAAACTATACAGATCCCAATAGGTTCAGGCTTGCCAGTGTGCCAATTTTTGGGGTTTACAAAAGAACAACAGGGCCTGGTGATTCATGTGAAATGTTAATTCATGTTGAGCACCCTGTAACAGGTACCTCCAATGAGTTAAGGCCCATGCAACGGCTGGCAACTGTCAGGTGAACAGCAAGTAAGAATTAGACTGGCCTGCCAGCCCAGATGCCAGAGCATCCAAGTGGCAAACCAGAATGCCAGAGGCACTGCTGCTGGTATGATGGATATGGAACTGGAAGGGAGCTTAATTCTCAACAGATAAAAATGGGATTTTGGGGGAAGTTATTTTTATTGGAAAATTTAAGGAAGGATAATTGACCAACAATTTTCTCAGTGCAATGCGCCCAATTAAATAGTCATCAATTTTGAGGGAAAATAAGCCAGGATTAAGTTCTGCAAGTTCAATCTAATTGGCAAATTATTCAGAAAATGGGCAGGTTAGTTCCCTAAAACTAACATCACAAAATTTGGTGGTGGGCCGAGTTGCGGTCAATTTGACCTAAACGGTGAACTATTCAGGAATGGGTGGGTTAGTTCCCTGAGGGCTGACATCGCAAAATTTGGCAGTGGGCTGAGTTGCGGTCAGTGGCATTGCATCAGGTGCAACACCTGATTTACTGGCAGTGCCCATTGGGGGTGATGCCTGATGGATTTGGGAGGGGGATTTTTTTGATCATCATGTAAACCAAATCACAACCGTTGGGCATTCCGGCTGATAGCTCAGACTTCATACCTTTTTGACCATTTGGAATCCGAGTATTGGGCTGATTGCCACTCAAATTAGTTGCAATCAATTCCACTTCAGCAATCTCAGTGCAAATTTTACTGATTCCTCATAACAGTTCTGCGGAGGAGAGTGCAGATACTGGAAGCAGGGTCTGAAGCATAAGGGCTATTATCCAGCGCTCATCTACCAAGTGAGCAATATTGCTCTGGTAACGAGGGGTATGACCATCCTCTTTGGTACCTTCTTGTTCAGGAACAGAAAGATGGACAAATGATGCCCAGAGGACGTTCACCGGGACTTACACCAACTCCTTGTCATAAATAGCCCAAGACTGCTCTATAGAAGTAAACTTCCGGGAAAAGTAGGTGACTGGGTGTTCCAAACCATCGTGCTCCTGGAGCAACACCGCTCCAACAGCTACTGATGACGCGTCGCATGCAACATTATATGGCTTGGTGGGATTGGCATGTTTTAAAATGGGAGGGGATACAAACACCTCTTTAATCAATTAGAACGCCTGTTGGCATTTGTCTGTCCAGCGAAATGGTACGTTTTTCCCTGTGAGTGGGTGGAGTGGGGCGGCGAGCTGTGAAAGTGTGGGGGAGAACTTTTTTAAGAAAATAATGGTTTTAAGAAACTCTGTAGCTGTTTCTGGGTAGTCAGAGTTGGCCACTCCCAGATAGCATCCAACTTATTGGAAGGGATTGTAACACCATCTTTAAGGACCATGTTCCTGAGGAAAGTGACCTCCTCCTTATAAAACTCACACTTGGAAGGTTTGAGGAACAGCCCTGCCTTATCCAAGGTGACTACCACCGCTTTCAAGTCAATAGCATGTTGTTCAGGAGTCGGTGAGTGAACCAGAATGTCATCAATATATGCAACAGCGCAGGTGAACCGGAGGTCACCCAGTACATTGTCAATCATCTGTTGGAATGTAGCAGGAGAATTCTTCAGCCTGAAAGGCATTATACAAAATTGGAAAATGCCACGCTTCATCTGAATTGCTGTTAACCATTCCTGCCCTTCCATTACCCAAGTTTGGTTGAAGGCGTTCACCAGATCCAGCTTAGAGAACACACGGGATTTAGCAATTGCCTGGCTGATCGTCTGCTCCAGAGGCAATGGGTAGAGATCAGTAACCGTTATTTTATTCAGATGACTGTAATCCATGCAGGGATGGAGAGAACCATCCACTTTTTAGCGAAGATGATGGGGGAGGCGATGGGTGAGGTCTTGAACAACCAACCTTTTTTCAACATGTCATCCAACCAGGTATTGAGTGCAACTTTTTCATCCGCTGTATGGGGATACAACGGACAGTTGATGTTTGCCAACTCCACAATCATTCAAAACCCACAATTGAACCTAATGTGTTTAGGCAGACATACCACCTTTTCCATGTCGAAGATTCTTCAATAGCGCATTAAGTTTTTGGGAAAATTGGTCAGAATGCCCACAGAAGTGACCAGATTAGTGATAGAGCTGGTTCCTTGTATCTTCTTGAGGGTGTCAATCAAAGGGAATTCTCCCTTTGATTGATCATTGATAAATGACAATGTATAAGACTCTAAATGAATCTTTACATGTTGTTGTCACCACCACCCCACACCTAAGATCACCGGAAACACCAAGTTTGGCATAGCCAAAAAGCGATTGCAGAAGCTGAATTGGTGGATTGAAAAGGTACCAGTCGGCAAATGATATATGAGGGCTGATAAGCAGATGAGGCCACCCTTGCTGAGGAGCCCACATACAATTCCAGTTTTAATTGTTGCGCAAACTCAACACTCATAAAATTTTCTGCAGCTCCAGTGTCCACCAGGGCCTCAAAGGAGACGTGATGGGACTAACACTAATCTTCATGGGTACTAAAAAGTAAGCGTAAATCCCCTTTAATCTTAGATGTGGATGAATCCAGTGATACCGATGAGATGGTGGTGGGGTCAGGGGAAACCACTGATTAAGTAGCCGTGGTAACTATGGGGTATGGTTTTGGAGTTTTGAGTGTGGCTGGACTAATGTGATCAGAGATAATCTTCTTTACAACCTGGTTCAATTGGAAGGAAGGAACCATTGCTGCACCAATACACGTGAGAAAGGCGGAAATGGATGAGGATAATGGTTGGTTGATTATGTCAGGCAAACAGCAAGTAAGAATTAGACTGGCCTGCCAGCCCAGATGCCAGAGCATCTGAACAGCAAACCAGAATGCCCAAGGCACTTCTGCTGATATGACAAATATGGAACCAGAAAGGAGTTCCACCTATATCTGCCAGTGAGCCAGAGCTTCATATAGGCACAAAATAAAGTACCAGATGCACACGGCCGTTAACCCTGAGGGGTACAAGTACATTGGTGGATAAGGCGGATTAATTTTTAACATATAAAAACTAAAATTTGGGAAGGATTTAAATGGAAATTAAGAAAAGAAAAATTGACCAACAATTTTCTTAGTGCGATGCAACTGATTAAATAGTAGTCAATCTGGGGGAAACACAAGCTGGGATCAGGTCCCACAAATTCAACCTAACCAGCGAATTATTTGGGAATGGGTGGGTTAGTTCTCTGGAAACCAACATCAAAAAATTTGGCAGCAGGCCAAGTCACTGTTGGTTCAACCTCAAACATCCAAACTAAAGCTCAGCTACGTTTCTAATGGTTGGCACAACAGCATTTAGCCCAACGAGCAGTGGGAATCCCCCAAGGCCACCCCACATAGGGGTGGGCCCATTTGGTTGGGAATGGGTTTGGGACGCCAAACCCGCCCGTGCTTGGTCACTGAACCATTTGTTCAGTCCATGACATGACATCAGGTGCAACACCCAATTTTTCAGCAGGAAGCTTTGGAACCTCGTCAATGGTGTCCGGTGCTATTACCTGCCCATTGGGGGTGATGCCTGACAGATTTGGGAAGGGGGAGATTTTTCTGATCATCATGTTAACCAAATCACACCCATCAGGCATTCTAACTGTTAAATCAGTCTTCATATCTTTTTGACCATTTAGAAATCTGAGCATCAGGCTGATTGCCTTTCAAATTGGTTATGATCAATTTCATTTCAATAATAATGGTGCAGATTTCTCTGATTCCCCATAACAGTTCTACTGAGGAGAGTGTTGGTACTGGGAGCAGTATCTGAAGTGGGAGAGCTGTTACCCAGCGCTCATCTACCATGTGAGCGAGATCGCCCTGAGTAACGAGGGGTACAGCCATCCTCTTCAGTGTCTTCTTGCTTGGAAATGGTTAAATGGCCTGATCCACACCCAGAGGACGTTCCCTGGGACTTACAGCGTTTTCTTGGTGGCCTGTCAGTCTGTATACCGGATGGGCTCTACCAGTACTCTTGGTCACTATGGCCCCCTCCATCATCAATTGGGTTCAGTGAGTCTGATATTTTTGGCTCTATGACCCTATTATCACTAACTTCTGGCAGCAATACATGGGGATCTTGTGGCCGTATATCCACCAATTGCAAGAGAGAATCCATCTCCTTGCTGCACCAGTTGAAATGGCCCCATATGCCAAGGATCTCATCGAGACTATCTCAGTGATTCCACCCCCTGCAGCAAGACCCCCTGGGTTGGGAGTGGGTTCAGTGTGGTTTGTCATCAGGATCATTCTCACCTTTGTGCTGCACCAACAATTCGTCATTTCCCAATGCCTGGTTCCATATCAAGTCATCCGATCAGCAATGTCTCTGGCATTCTGGCTTGCTTTTTTAGTGCTTATGCATCCTCACTGGAAGGCTGGTCTAAACTTATTCTGCCATTTCC
>JAKSZP010003051.1:0-81302 GCA_022478985.1 Massospora cicadina | reverse complement strand
TTTGGTACATTCAATAGTTAAATAGTTTTTTCAAGTGGTTAGTGGTCATTTGGCTAATTATCAAGTTGATTATACTAGCAAGTAGTAAATGCTTGTCTGTATTTAGGTTTAGATAGGGTTTTAAAGTGGTAGTTAGCTTAAGGTTGATTCAATAGGTCCAGTTAGTTTTGGATGAATGGTAGTAGTTTTTATTTAACATGTTTGTTGCCAGCGTGATTCAGTTGAGTTAACATGTGGCCCAAATGTTACTGTTGACAAATTGTCAATTGCCAGTGTTTGGATTCTCCCTTTACAAGGTGCAAGCCTTGTCCAGGGGAAAAATTTAGCAGATATGAGCATGTGGGACATAGCCTTCAAAATATTCAGTTATATCAAAAAGTCCCAAATAAGGCTCAATCCCATGTCATCAGGTCATATTTTTAAAAACGAAAATTAACTGAATTACTCCAAATTTGACCTAAAATCATTTTAATTATGCTCACAAATATTTTACTTAATTATGAGGCCACATTCACCCAACTCCACCATCTGTGAACTAAAGCTCCTAATATCTGTATCAGCTGTTCATTTTGAAAGCCAACAAGTTGGACCTTTACACCTGGACTATTGGAAGAGCTTCTATTTAAGGTTAATATTAACTTGACCTATAAAAATCAAGAATGACTGATGAATCACTCTTCACCATTCCCAATAAATCATGATTCACCTTATAATTTTCAACTGTACTATAAATAGTACTGTCTTATTTTTAATAAAGTACTTTCAGCAGAATATATTATTTATCTTATTTTACTTAAGTTCTTAAAATTATAATAAACAAAGTCTCATCCAACCTTGTGTTTAAAGTAGCCTCTGTTCTCTTGGCTGACCATAGCCTCCTGCAGTCAGCCACCATATTGGGTTTTCCAGCATTAGCACCAGCAAGCACATCTAGCAGAAACCCAATATCTAGTGCTCACTACAGAGTCACTTCCAAGGCGCACCTTGAGGAGTTACCCTCAACATTGGACAAAGAAAAACAATGTACAGTGAGCACTCCAGATACTGAACTTCTGACCTACCTCCTCTGGAATGGCCAAGACACAGTGACAGTGGGGTCCAACTTTCCAAAGAAACCCTTTGAGTGTATCCCAGAAGGCTTTGTGCAATTCAGAACTCCAAGTTAGTTGAAAAATTTGCTAAATCTGTTAAGAAAGCCTGAAGGATTTGAAAAAAATGTTATTGAGCAAAGATACCAGCATAATAAAGAAAAAAAGATTAATGAAGGAAATATTTTATTACAACAATCAATCATCACATTTCAAGAGAATGTGGGATGCTAGGAGAGAAGAAGCTTATGAAGATATTATACAGCGGAATGACTATTGGACGCTAGGACCTGTCTACTGTGATTAGAAAGTTATGTTCAAAATTTCTTTTAGCATTGAACAAAATCAAAAATAAATTAGCCAAGCTATAACACATCCTCCAGTCAAAAAGAAAAGATCAAATTAATCAGAGTGCTCAAATTTTAATAAAAACAAATAATTATAATGCTAATACTATTATTTATTTAGGTGACAAAAATCAAATTTTAAATTATGAGGCTGTTTCCCCCTCTGCTGTTTCAGAGCAGAAAGTGGAAATGAAGCCCATTGCCTGTTTGAACTCAAAAGTTTCAAACAGCAAATCAAACTTGACCAATGAGCCTCAACAAACTAATCAAACTGACCAATTGGGGAAGAGTCAAGGCTAAATTTCAAAATTGATGATGAATTTAAGCCTTAAGAGCTAATTTTCAAACTTGACAATAGAATTAAGCCTTGAGAGCTAATTTGTAAGCTCAACAATGGAATTAATCCTCAAGAGCCTCATGGAGGCTCCAATCAATTTGGGAAAAGAAAAAAGCTAAATTCCCAACTCAAAATTGCCTCAAGAGCTAATTTCAAAACTTGATGCTAAAATTAAGCCATGAGAGCCCTGTAGATGCCCCAAATACATCCGGCACCTCAAATTGCCAAAAGCGCCTGGTAAGGATCCTGAAACTTACATTACTACAAATAATGACATGATTGATGGCACTTTTCTGGCAAGCCTAATGATTGTTGACTCCATCAGCTCACCTCCAAATATTGGACCAGATCTGACCAAAAGGAACTTCAAGATGAACTGCAAATCCGCCCAATCAGAATACTATAATATTAATTTCCAAAACCAGGATAAATTGGTAATTACCCATCTAAGTCTAAGCTCCAATCTTTTTGCCAATAATTATTGCCTTCAATTCAATCTAAAGGCTAACTCATCTAATTTTTAGTTTGGGTTGAATCAGTCAGCTGATCACCAAGCCAATTCAAATCAAATTTCTCAAGTTATAATCAAAAGGACTGACCATCATTGGATGAGCGTTTCCAACCTTCAATTTAAAATACATTGGTCAAATAACCTAAAAGAACCAAAAATAAATAATCTTTTAATTAATATCAGAATTTTGCTTCAATTTTCCAGCAATCAATTATATCAATTAATTTGAAAGTTAACAAGACTTAATCTCCTTGGACAAGGCTGAGGGGGGCTATGTCAGAATTCTCCCTTTACAAGGTGCAAGCCTTATCCAGGGGAGAAGATCAGAAGATATGGGCATGTGGGACATAGCATTCAAACTATTATTGGGGAACTAAAGGATTCTGATGTATTACCCAACTGGTGGCAGGTGGCAGAGCATAACTCTCAGGGTTTTCAGGATTGTCAAATTGGCGGTCATCATCAGTCATCCTGGGTGTTTATGACTTAAAATGCCCAGGGAAGGATATTTCTTAAAACTGGAAGATAAGAAACACAACAGGAAATTAAGCTTTAGTATCTGATGATTTATTGTGATAAGAACTGCAGGTACTTATACCTGTTTCTAGAGATATTTCGGTGCTTATAATGTTCTAGGGGAATTAACTGAAATCAGGATAAAAAATGAATATTCCTTGAATGTAGAATTACTATAAAGTGGATTAGAATGGAATTATTAATACATTCAACACTATTCAGTTATTATAATAAGTCCCAAAATAAAGGCTTGATCCCACGTCATCAGGTCATAATTTGAACTTGGGAAATTAATTGAGTTACTCCAAATTTGACCTAAAATTATTTTAATTATGCTCACAAATATTTATTTAATTATGAGGCCACATTCACCCAACTCCACCATCTGTGGCCTAAAAATCCTAATATCTTTATCAGTTGTTCATTTTGGAAGCCAACAAGTTGGACCTTTACACCTGGACTATTGGAAGAGCTCCTATCTAAGGTTAATACTAATTTAACCTATGCTATGAAGCTATCACCAGGAAATCAATAAGATCATCTGACCTTCTAGATGGAAAGCAATGAAGGACAGGCCATGTTGGAATCAAGGATGACTGATGAATCACTCTTTGCCATTCCCAAGGAATCATGATTCCCCTTATACTTTCAACAGTAACATAGGTACTGTCTTTTTTTAATAAAGTACTTTTTCAGCAGAATATACTATTTATCTTATTTTACTTATGTTCTTATTTATTCTAATGAACAAAGTCTCATACAACCTTGTTTCTAAAGTAGCCCCTGTTCTCTTGGCTGACCATAGCCTCCTGCAGTCAGCCACCATATTGTGTTTCCCAGCGTTAGCACCAGTGAGCACATCTAGCTGAAACCCAATAGCCAGGAATTGAGAAAAAATACCAAAAAATTACAACATATTGTCCCAATTGTCCAAAATCACCACAAAGGTGTTTGGACTGATTTAACAATTACATAATACATTGTAATATGATATAATATTGTATTTAAAATATAAATTAATAAAAATCATAATATATATTTCTAATATTTTTTATATCCTCTATCCATGCAGCTAGGAACATCATTTTATGTGCATAATTCTTATGTGCCCCTTCTGAGCTCCAATGGTGGTTTTGTCTAGTTTTTTTACTGCTTGATTTTAATTATGACATCACATTTGAAATTGCTACTAGCAATGCTAAACCTACAAATTGTTTATTAACACATCCATTACTCCATCACCCAATATGAGTGATGGGGCCCCATAAAAGCATACCCATCACTCATATTTGGGTGATATGCAATAAACATGTTAAGATGTGTCAACTTTGAAAAATATCACAGTGTCAATTGTAAGCTGAAAAATTTCAGAAAAGCAAGGCTAAAAGACCCAGAAAGCCTTTTGTTATCTAATTTATTATATATAAAAAGATAAGATTTAGACCTATGAGATAGTTTAGTATGTATTTAAAAGCAATAAAGGTGCTCAGTTTAATTCAGCTTAGTTTATTAATTACTTAGTTTATTTGATTATTTATATACTTAAAATATTTTAATTCATAATAGATTCCACTTATGAAAGCTTATGAAAAAAATTAATAAAAGAAAGTAATAAATGAGTTAGATATATAAAATAAATGAAATGGATTAAATAAGGGGGTGGAAGGCGAGTTGGTAAGGGTGTACAGCTACCAACCTGAAGGTTGCAGGTTCAATTCCCGCCCTTTGCACATTGATCGGGGTGCCAGCCAAAGGAAGCTATTGGCAGTTAGTAGGTCTAATAACATGAAAACCTTACCCATGATTTAACCAAAAAAATATGAGTCCCAATCCAGAGGTGGAAAAACTTTCTTTGACAGAGTTGACCCTGTTCAGGTTTCATGTCATTTCTTTCTTTCGGTAATGCCTGTCCCCTGGTTGGCTTGCCTCAGTTAAATAAAAATGAAATGGATTAAATAAATAAAATGAAACAATTTGATAAATGGATTAAATAAATTAGTTAAATTAGATGATAAAAAAGTTTGAGCTGGGGGCTTTACTTTCTCATAACAATCACTTTAGTTACTATGATTTGATTTGAACAGCAAATTTAGATAATCACACACAGAAAAGATGGGTGACTTTATCAATAAAAATAATACAACATGGGCAAGTGTCACAGCAAGTGGTGCACTTAACGGTACAGCTAAGGGCAAGAAACGCCCTGGAGGGGGACCAGGAACCCAATCTGCAAAGAAATTGCAAACTAAGACACCATCTGGGTTTATGGTATTCACTGTAAAGCATGCGCAATATATGTACATTCAGTTCAACCAACCCTTATCAAAGGTGGAACATGGGATCATACTATTCCTTGGGGATGAGTCACTGACCCTGTGGGAGAAAACATGTGAGGCACAGCCCTCACTTTTCCCTCACGTGGTGTATGTAGCTACCAACAACATGGGCTGCAGCTGGATCGATATTAGTTTCAAAACAGCCAATGAAGCTGATGCTGCAGAAAAAGTCTGTGTGGAAATTGCCCTCCCTGAAGGCAAAAAAATTGTGTGCACTGTGTGCACCAGATGGAACAAAGTGAAAACTTTGTTCATCTCTTTTGACTTGCTCCCCACTAACCTTCCTCATAAGGAAATTGAGGAGGAGCTCCGCAAAGGTCTCATGGCCTACAGAGAAATTCAGCAACTCAAATTACAGTGATTTTGCCTGATGCCCAACCTGTGCATGGGCAAAGCTATCACTGTAATCAATCCCTTTCCAGAAGTAGAAGAGGACTTATCCAGAACTCCCCACACAGCAGAATTTCACTTCAAAGATGGGGGCCAGTCAGCTGTATTATGAGTTACACTGGAGCGCGCACCGCCCATTTGCAACCACTGTGGCTCACTGGGTCACAAGGAACATGCATGCCCTGTGAAAGAGGGCTTAATGGAAAATGACTATTGTGAGGAAGCAATGGACGAAGATAATGAAAACTTTGCTAAAATGACTGATGGTCACCACCCATTCCGCTGGGGTGAAGATGGACTATACTCCATCATGGACCCAGTTACAAGAAAACAATGTAAAGCGGCACAAAAAGCCTGCAAGCAAGCAGCAGCTGAAGTGGCAGCACATGCAGAGTCTGCCATTAACCCTGGACAAATTCAGGAGGATATTTCAGATATTCACTGAACCAACCAATCAGAACAATATGCCCAGGTCAAAAATTTTCACAGTAACCTGATTGAGTCACAAGGCGACATCAGTCATGCACATATTGAGGAACAAAGCAACCGCAATTTGGGCGAAAATGCGGTGCACAATTCACCAAAGTTGAACCTCAAAAATACAAAATCCAATCAACAATCCGCATCAAATCAACATGAGACCTGTGCGGGAAAAGTTGACACAAATGCAAAAAAATGCAATTCCAATGAATCATTGGGTCAGATCAAGGGAACCAACAAAGGCAGTGAAAGAATTGGAGTACAGATGTGGAGCATGGCCAAAATGAGCTGTGATGGGATAGGGCCAGAGGGCCCTCCCAACTGCTCCTGAGGCGCCGTGGGCACCTCAGTGTCAATAGGGACACTAAACATCGTGGGAGCCAGGGCTCATATGTCCCAAGCCAAAAAGCTGGCATTCCTGCGAAAACCTCTTGTAGATATCTTGGCCATCCAAGAAACCCACTGTCTACAAGGGGAAGAAGAATCCTGGTCAACCAGGGTTGCACCATCACAATCAGTATGGACGTCTCACTGTGGGGTGATCATCCAAAACAACAAAAAATTTAAAATTACAAGCTTGTTGTCACACTTGCATGGTTGAGTCTTGGTAGCAACAATCATGTGCCAAGAGGAAATAATTTTGATAGCATGTATATATGCACCGTGCACTGCAACTGAGAGAAAACAATTTTTTGAAAACATTTCTACTCTCACCCTCCCACCAGATACCATTATGTTAGGCGATTTCATCTGCTGGGATAACCCTGATACAAGTTTGATGGCCTAATCCCAGGGGATACCCACCTGGACACATTGAATTCCACACAATGAAGGCATCTCTTGGCTTACAGGATGCTCTTCCCCCCAATTCACCACTCCTTTCCCGCATGACGCAGCCCAACATATGCAAGGGAGCACTCATATCAATGAGTCGCATTGACCACATCCTCATCCCACAATTCCACTGCTCAAGAATCTCCAAATTTATAACAAAAAAGATCAATTTTCTGACCATCAATTAGTTACGGTGCAGTTAATGACAACCCAATCCCACACACAGGTGTTTCCTTGGAGAAAGCTTCACCCAGAAAATATAAAATTTCCTGAGATATCTGACTGGGTTGAAAACAAGGCTACAAACCCAGAATTCACAACCCCATTCACTTTGGATCCCATTGGAACATGGGAAAATTTCAAAAAGGATTTAATCAACAAAACCTGACATATTGCATCACGTAAGTACACCGCGGACATGGCCACAATCAAGCATACCTTGGCGGAACTAGACCACCTGGAAATAAATACTTTGAGATCTGGCTATAGCCCTAACTGGGGATGCAAATGGGCAGAAATTTCTGCCCAACTTAACAACCTCATCTTTGAGCACTAACACAGAATCAAAGTATCAAACAAAGGTAAGTTCATAAAGGAAGATGAAACCTGTTTGACATACTTTTTCCAACAATTCCACTCCCGCGGAAACCAGCACGCATGCACACAGGTCCACAAGACCAATGGCACCGTGGCAACTGACCCTGAGGAGGTCAAGGCAGAAGTACACCACTATTATACTGAATTATATTGTGAAATGCCAACAGATTCATAAAAAATTAAAGATTTTTTACAAACTGCCAAGATACAAAGTACACCACCAAATTACAATATACTATCCCTTATTACATGGGAGGAGCTTTGGGAGACAATTCGTAGTGCACCACGTAGGAAATGCCCAGGGCCTGATGGGATACCCTATGAATTTTACAAAAAATATTTTCAACAAATTGCCCCCCTCCTATTGGCGTCTATGAACCAGAGCTTATTGGAAACACGCCTATTACCAGGAGGCCATGAATCCTATGTTATAACCTTGTATAAAAAGGGGGACAAGTTGAACCTGGCCAACTGGCGCCCAATTGCACTCTCCAACACTGACACAAAAATTCAAACAAAAATTTTAGCAGCCAGATAAGGCACAATTGCATCTGACGCCCTATCCCCCAACCAGTTTGGGTTTATACCAGGGCGTTCAATATGGAACAACATACACCCTGTTGCAAACATTTGCCAATCCAAAGCAACTGGTGCCCTGGTTTTCTTGGATCAGGAAAAGGCGTATGACCGTTTTAGCTGGCCATACCTAAAAGAATGTCTACATGCCTTCAAACTCCCACCAAGATTCATAAAATGGGCGATGCTCCTAACAGAATCTGCAACCATGGCTGTATGCGGCCCTGGATTCCTAACAAACAAGATTAAACTACACAGAGGGCTCAAACAAGGGGATCCCCTCAGCCCACTGCTATACAATTTCAGCTTTGACCCACTCCTCTGAGTAACTGACTCATGTATCATGGGGATAACCGCACAAGGACAACCAACAGTCAAGATACTGGCCTTTGTGGATGACTGCATAGCAGGTATAGCAAACAATGAAGATGCCCAACAGCTGGAACGCACTCTAGAGGAATACTCCAAGGTGAGCAATGCATTGCTCAACAAAAGGAAGATAGAAATCATCCTCTTTGGCAAATACACAAACAATTGGGCCACAACATCAGAACCTCATACCAACACATGAAGAAAAAAACTAATCATTTTACCCTTTGCAACACCTCCCACCACCACTCCTGTCTGACACCTTGGAATCTGGCTAGAATCAGGGGGATATGCTAATGAGACAATGGAAAGTAACCTGTTACAACGGGTATCCAAACGAGTCGCCTCCCTCAAGGGAAGAACCCCAGGACTAACAGGATGAGTTACAGTTGCTAACTCGCTCATCCTCCCAATACTGTGGTACCAGGCCCATGCGATAGCCTTCTCACCTACCTTTATAAACTCAATTTGCGCGCTTATCCAGGGCTGGCTGTGGCCTGGCTCTCACCCTCCTATACGGATGAAAACACTATTTGGCCCACGCTCAAGTGAGGCATGGGACTAATAGATTTTGAGAGCCATGCCAATCACATCCTAGGTACCTGGATAAAGGAAATCCTTGCTCAGACCTCCCGCAACAACATTGGTCCAGAGCAGCAAGGACTAACTTTGCACAGGCGCTCAAATTAACCAACCCACATAGTCCACCCAGGCTACTTTTATACCTTGCCAAGCACCCTACTGCAACAGGTCCACATGGAACCTCCCTCATTTCAAACATATCCTCCAAACTATCCGCCGTATGGGATGGACCATAGAGAACATGGGTACTATACAGGGAAGGGGACTACCCAGCCCCAATTCAAATTAAGAAACCCAGAAAACCACCCCCAGAGGGATATGCTCGCAATAACCCCAAGCATACCTAGGATAGAATACCTAGATATGTTGGACATTCCCTATGATTTAAACACACAGAAGGCAATGTGGAAAATGACTCACCACCCACTCCTACAGTCAAGGATAAGAGCAAACACCTGGCGCTGTCTGAGAAGGACCTATAGGACAGCAGACTGTTCCAACTCACTCCACAAAACATGTGCAGTATGTGGAGGGGAGGGATCCCTACATCACCACCTAGAAACATGCCCCCCAACCAAAGCTATATGGCAGGAAGTCGCACACCTGCTTAAGATCCAAAACAAACAAGAATTATCAATATCAAAGAGCATCTTCACACTCCAGATTGAGTCACCAATCCCATCTACCCTACGTTCCCTAATAATACCCATTGCAATGTGGACAATCCACACAATTTCATTAGATGCATTCAAGGGCATAGTCCCAACCATTCATGGGGTTATTAACAGATTCCATGTCCACTTACTGGAGCACTTCCAAGCCTGGCTCTATGGATATATGAGACCAAGGCAAAAAGTGCTCATAGAATCATAGTTCCCACTCTGGTTCCTCCACACAGACCCTTTCCTCCACACCTGCTCCATAGCAGGGGAAACCCCCTCAGAGTAGTGCACCAACCCCCCATACCTGGCAGTCCCGCTGGCAACAGGGGCAATTTGAGTACCCTGGGGTGCCTAATTTTATATTTGTCGATTATTTCCTTAGGTTTACGTATATTTGGTAATGTCTGTCCCCTGGTCAGCTTACCTTGGTTAAATAAAAAAGTTTGAGCTGGTAATCAAACCTGCAACTCTAGCTTAACATTAAGCTTGATCATTAAGTTATTGTTTTTGGTTAGTTTTGTTTAAGAAATTTGTGTATTAGATTTACTTAATGATGGTTGGCTTACCTCTTTGAAAATATATATTTACTCAATGATCCTCAACCACTTGGCCAAATAAGTTAAACCAATCAAAAATAATGAGATCTACATACACACAGACATACTTTTCATTTTTATATATTAGATAAACAGAAGGGTGGTTAGCTGAGCGGGTAAAACTGCTTCCACCCCTAGTGCAGGTTCAGAGTTTGAAACCTGTACTGGCTAGAAAATATTCTCAGTGTGGTATATTTGTTCCAAGGTCAACCCACCTTGAATAATTATATTAGATAAGCAGGGGTTTGGATAGGGTAGTAAACTAAAGCACAACTGAGAAGAGCTCTTTGAGATTTTTAAGAAGATATCTACCAATGCCTACACTCTGAAGGATCCCGTTAAGAGTCACCTTATCAACAGGGTGAATGCTAATTTCCTGAAAAACTACAAGCTGAGCGCCAGCTCAATGGCCCTAACTTCTCAATAACTTAATTAACCCCACCCAACTTTGCTCTCTGATGTTTGGTCAAGTGGGGGGAAATGTTGCGGTTGGGTCTGCCCAACCATCTACATATTCTATAGTTTTCTTAATTTTTTATATCAAACTAATATCAAAGCTGAGGCTTCAAACAATTTTCCACTATGGTGATGTTGATTTATAATATTAACTTACTATGCACTACCTCATCCCCACACCCACGCCTTTATAATTAGATGCCAATCTATGTTATTAAATCCCATCCGGTTGCCTCACCTTACCAGCTCCAATTTTGGATAATATAGATCATGGTTAAAACCTTAATCCCTATTGATGCAACTTTTGGCCCCTCAATACATCAATTACTTTTATTCCATGGCCTGGTTTGTATATCATCTATATATTTTCAACTACCTTGTACTATGACAACATAAAACTCCTCATCGATAGGTTTGTAATGATTCTCTTCAACCATTTATTAGTGACTAAGCTCAAATAAGCTGATTTCAATTATAATATAAATTCTCCTGAGGCTGATACCTTACCACCCTCACCTTATATGATTATTAGGGCAATGACCTGAATTTTCTCAGGGAGATTAAGGTAACAAATTATTTTACCAATGGGGAATGCAGGATTTGGAGGAGCGTATCAGGAGGGTTTGCCATTGTGAAAGGGATCTGGTTTTTACTGTGGCTTATGAAAAAGCCTACCTAGGATGAAGATGATCCACCACAAGCCCCTTAGCCACCAGCAGTATTTGATACTACAGTGAGCCTAATTTTCTATAATTGATGACCTAGTTTTGATAATAGAGCTTTCAATTGTGTTTCCCAAGGTTACTGTCTTCATACGGTGCCTTGGTTCTAAAGTACAAACCAATATGTGCAGTTGGGACTTAACTCCCAAGACCCAATTCTAACACTTGCCCACCCCTTTATCAAAAAGTGGTCATCTTATCCCCAAGGGCATAAGCAAAGTAGGGTGACAATAAGGATAAAATAAATTGGGTGGGAATGTGTTGGGGCGCATGGCTGTTGGTTTGATGTGAACCATCTGCCAGTAGTTTATTTTAGCATATTGGTTTTGAAATGAAGATAAGACATTGCGTACCAAATTTTATTTTGACATAAAACAGACATTAAATAGTACATGGTCTTTATATTTATATCTGATAACAATTATGTTTAACATTGGCCTGTGATATGAGAAGTAGGCGAGATACAATATAATAACATCAGTGTGTCTGGTGAACATACCATCGATGGTAGTATCACCCAATGTTCTGTAGGCACAAGGCTGCGGCAAAATATATTCTTCATGGAATCAACGAGATAGCTGTTGTGTTGTGCGTCTAGTTTGCCCTAGCGTGATCCTAGTGAGGTAAAGCCTCAACTTTGGGTTTCCTGATTATCTATTAAGTAATCTTTTCTGAATTATATCCATTACTATCAATTTACCGGTCAATGTTTATCAGGGTGAAGCCCAAAATCATCAACTTTATAAAGTGATCTATAATTATGCTCTGTAGCCTATAGGCCTGAAGTTATTATTAACTTTGAGGTAGATATCATCAAACAATCTCAATGATAATATTAAATTCCCAGACAGATGTACTCGGGATAAATGGCCTTCAACAACCATTATCCAAAAGCTTAGGTAGTTCTCCTTACCTCATCACTTAAGCTTAGCATTCTATTTTCTTAGCGCTATTACAGGTGCTCATTCTGCCTAATGAATAATTTTACACTTATACCTTTATTACTAAGGCGCTTTATTAAAGCTGCTGTTAAGACCTCAGAACCAAGTGTTGCTAAGTCTAACTAATAACTATCTATTTTGGGACCTCTGAACCAGTGGGGTTGGATCCCTAAATATTTCATCTTTGTTGGAACCTCCGGCCTCTATCTACCCAGGTTCCAAAATATTCTCTCACTCCAAACCTTTATCCCCTATCTAGCCAAGTTCCATCTATCTAAATGTATCATCTAAGCTAGCAAGCTTCGAAGGACTTGCCATCAGATAACCTTCTCACGCAAACCTGGCGTTGTAAATCGTTATTGAAGTCACCACCGAGAATGAGCAGAGACTTAAGCCAGGTTGCAAGCTCAGTAATACTTTTTCAAGTTTGCAGTTTATGGTTGGAGGGATTAATAAAGATGGCTCAACATCCTTGAACCCACTGTGATGTATCCTAGGTACGGGCACTGTATGAATGAAATTCTGGTCCACCTTTGCCAAGGGGTTTAGTCCGAAGGGGAGATATATTATGCGCGTTCAATTCCTTTAAATCTCCGTCAAACCAAAAGTCAATCACAAGTGCTGCAAGGTAGACTAAACATACTGGGATTGAATACTGTTTGAAGGCGTTTTTCCGCTGCATGCTGATAACCTGCATCCCATCAATTCAAGTGATGTTGATGTCTATCAGCTCGGAGACAGCTTCAACGGATGTATAGGTGCTACCTTCACTTGTTATGTCCAACGGTTTGGGGACAGCCGTGGTAGAGGTGCTCAAGCTGTTGGTGCCATACACTCAGCGAGCTGTGCCAGCTTTGCAACGCTCCCAAAACGGTCTCACTTGCTTAGGCTGGAATTGGGGTACTTGTGCATGGCCTACCCCCTTTAACAGCATGCGTATTGTATTTTGGCTGGCGTATGCATGGGCTGAGGCTGGCACATTGAATCATACAGGTTTTAAATGGTTACTTTAAGTTTCTATTTTACATGCTTACTTTAAGTTTTACCCTGTCTGTGCCTTATGGCTGGGGATAAGTTCAATATCTGGAAGCTGAAACGATATAGTGAGACGAGCCTACAGTATTGCAGCTGGCCATTAGTAAGTTTGGCATATAAGCTAACCGATCAGACTAACTAAAGATAGATTAGATTATGTAGATGGCCATTTATAAGTTTAATTGGTCAAATCGATTTAGATTGGATCCCATCAGGTTTGGCAGGTTCGAACCAGTACTAGTTAGCAAACCCTTCGCGGTAGATTTGCCTAAGGCTGACCCGCCACCGATCCCATTTTAGATTAAAAGCTGGATTGTAGGTGACGACCGGTAAGTTTATCATTAGGTTGGACGGTCGGATCCGCTAGATGGATTAAATTGAGGGTTCGGGATGGCCCTCGTTGGGGGTCGGTATGAGGTCGGACCAACCAAGCCTATCACCCTTTACCGCGAAACCTTTAAGCCTATCGAATCGGCCGATAGTAAACCGCTCGGCCGGCGAAGAGCTGCCGGTTCCGACCACCCTTAGCTCACCTTTACACCGTATATAGGCCTTTTACCCGAGTGATGATCCGAAAGTAAAAACAGCCCATGTTGGTCCAACCAAACCATAAACCTTTTGCGCCAAACTTGGCCATATTTGGTTCATCCGGTTAAGGATTATGGAACACACCTATATACATAATACCATCCATGAGAGGGGTTTTAACCCACTTTCAGCCAAAGGCTACCTAGAACCAACTCAAATCGGATAATTTCACCCCATCCACTAGCCATTTACCTGCTGTCGCTCACAGCTCTAATTTAGACCAAACAACCAAGATATATCGACCTTTCATTGGGTACCGATTTCGGTACGGTACCCATAGGTTTCGGTGGGATTTTAAAGGCGTCCCACACCAAAAGCTGGCATCGAACTTTAACTTTAACGAGGATTAAAGCATCAAACCGTTTAAATTTAAGCCATCGGGCCCCACCAACCGTAAGGCTGTAGGTCAGCCAAGGCCCTTACGCCAAGTGATCATAGATCCCTCACCAACAGCGGCGTGCGAACCGCGTTGGAGTACCCATCCAGAAACACGAACCACAGCTTCCGGGTGCCCGCGGGCTCTAATCGGGTCAGCCTGTAAAGGGTTACGAGGTTACGGGATGGGCGCTGGGTGGGCTGGGGCTTGAACGCGGCGAAGGGGTTGTTGCGCGCCAGCCTCCTCGCGTCGCCGGTGGCGGGGGGCGCCGACGCGAGTTTGGAGCCTAGAGGTTCCGTTGGGGCGGTGGGCGGCAAAGAGGCCTGGCTGGCGGAGTTGGTGGCGGGGGCGAACCTTACCTGGCCGCAGGAACCGGTAATCTGGAGGCCAGGGGGTTGGGCTTGGCCAGATTGCGAGCTTGCCAGATGGCCTCCTTCCGCCGAAGGGCTTCTTTCTCGGCCTAGCCGTCAAGCTTAGATCGGGCTGGGGTGCTTACCTCGTGGAGGAGGTACTGCTTGACCTCGTTGCGGCCTGGGGGGAGGAACTTGAAGGCAGCCTCCGGCTTGGCAAAGGTGGCCAGGTGGTGGAGGGGGCTAGGCGGAATGAGGCGGAAGCTTAAGGGCTTACGGGTCCAACTCGTACGAGGCGTGGCCTTCGGGGGAGCGGGTTGGGCGATACCGAAAGTTCAAGGTCACCATGCGCTGGACCACCCGAGCGAGGAGGGCCCTCTCGGCGGGGCGAAGGAGCTGGAGGTTCAGGCGGCCCAAATCCGGCTCGAGGATCTTCAGGGAGAGGGGAATCCCATACTTGGCCAAGCCCTTGCGGGGTAAGCTGCGGCGGAGGGTGGGGGGAAGCGAGTCGAAGAAGCTGGCCAGCAGGTTGGCGTTGGACGTAACGGCCTCCCTAAACTGGCGGTCCAGCTTGGGGAAGTCCACCCTTCTCGGCGACGCCGACGCAAACAACGCGTGGAAGGCCACGACGGGGTAGGGGCAGTAGGCAAGCAGCCCATTCTGCTGGAGGCCAGAGACGCGGAGGTCCAATCCGTCATACCACACCATCCACTCGCCCGCGGCCCACAGCTTATCCATATAGGTATCGATGTACTTGGCGTGGAGGTAATGCTCAAAGCACCCGTCCAGAAGGATGCCGAACCCGCCGTGGGTGAGAACGGTGCCCACCAGATGGTCGAGGGGCCTCGTGGCGTGGCCCCGGTCATCGAGCGCGCGCTTGGTTGCGAGCGGGTGAGCGGTGGGCAGGGTAAAGATGGCGTCCCAGATGGCAAACAACGACTTGGGGCTATCCTTGAGCCCAGCCTGGGCGTTGGCCACCATGTCGTACGTGATGGTGCGGTGGTGGCTCTCGGCGAGGAACTGGAGCGAGTTGATGGCGGACCGAAGGTCACCGGCGGTGAGCTCGCTCAGCGTGGTCAACGTGTTGGAGCTGACGGTGATGCCCTCCTGGGCGCACACCTCCTTGAGATGCTCCACCGTGTGGGCGGTGGGCAACCGTTTGAAGGCAAAGATCTGGCAGTGGGGCCTCAGCTGCCGCAACGCGGGCGCAAACCTAGGCTCAGCAGGTTACGCGAGAACTTACTGATCGTTGCAGATGCAGATGATGGGCCGTCTGAGCACTTTGGGCCGCTTTGGGGTGCCCCGGTCGGGTTGGTTTAAGCCCCCGTTTGCCGGCTTACCCCCCGCCGCGTCGGCCCCGCCGGTGGCGAGTTGGATCAGAAGGTTGATGAAGTTCTGTTAAGTTGGTATTTGCCAATGTGAATTACCTGGCCGCCCCCCGCGCTCGACACGCCATCGATCTCGTCAATGACGATAAGGTTGGGGCGCCGCTCGCCAAACACGGGCTTCATCTCCAGCGCGGTGGTGATACGATCCCGGACAACCGAGGCGGTACGGTCGTCGCTAAGGGTTAACAGCTGAAGGGTTCGTACCTGGCGTTGATTTCGATACAGTTGTAGCCACAGTGGCGGGCCAGCACGTGGGCCAAGCTGGTCTTCCCAAGGCCCGGGGGCCGCTGAGCAGCATAATCTTCCTCTCGGGCCGAAGGTACACATCCGCCGACTTAACGAGGTAAAGCCGCTCGGTCAATTAAGCTACCTGAACCGGGTCTTCGGGGCGCAGGGCGTTGAGGCGGCGGGGGGTGGGGCGGGAGGCGTTGGGGAAAACGCACCGGTCCCACCGTTTCAGCCACTCGAGCGCCTCTCGGTTGACCGCTAGGTTAACCTAAGCGGTACGCCCCTACGAGTTGTTTACCTGGTCCCCCTTGAGATCCAAATAGACTTTGGGTCGATACTTCTCGGCCCACAACTCTCGTCCCGACGGATGAACCATCCCCTCCCCACCCTTCGCATCGTACCTAGGGAAAGGTTTGATTATAGAAAAAGCCCACCCTTCAAGTAACCGCGGGTTGGTAACCGTTAGATTGAAAGCGAATATAGCAATAAGGTTAAGCTAGGCACCCCCAAAAAAGCTAAAGGGCTGGCCGGTCGGAAGCCAACCCCAAATAAAGTACCTTGGCCCCCTAGCGGATCCCCTCCTCCCCTTCAATAAAGTAAGTTTCGACCCTAAGCTGGGTTATAGTCTACCTCCAGCTCGATCTTATCCAGCAGGCTGTGGATGGACTCGGGGATGAGCGGGTGGTGGGTAGGCATTACCCAACTCTGGATTGACTTTATCGTTTAGCCGAGTTCCGCAAGCTTACCGCCGCGAACCGCTTCGCGAACCGCTTCGCCGACTCCGACCTCCGGGGAACGAATAGGGTCCTCCCGGTAAAGCTGGTGGCGGTGACGAACCGCCCGTATTCGACCGGATCGTAATAGTTGAGGGTGGCTTCGGCTGGGTTGGTGGAAGCGTGGTGGTAAGGTTCGGAGGTAGATTCGGCCGGCTGATCCGCTTTGGAGGATAGCTGGCGTCCCCCACCAACCTTGGAGTTGGCGTCCCAACCGGTACGTAACCTTTTCGCCGGGGAGGCTAGGCTCACCGAGGTTGTATTAAACGTCTCGAGTTCGGGCCTTGAGCTTATCCTGTCGACCGGCCTAGCTGGCGATTTCGGGGACGCGGTGAAGTCGTGCTCACCCTCACCAAAAGGAGCCCCCAAACCGTCCCAAAGATCAGCTGGGTTATCAGCTAAAGTTGCAGCATTGACGTCGGGTAGGTTAACTAAACCCTTCGAACCCGTTTCACCGATATCGGCCATCTGGCCGTACCCAACATCCGGACCCAAGTTGTCAACTGTGATACTTGGTTCAAATATCTCGAACCCAGCACCATCGCCATTGAGGTTCATGGTGAAGTTAACCCCGGATACCCTAAAGTTTACGTTAGCCTTGAGGTTCATGGTGAAGTTAACCCCGGATACCCTAAAGTTTACACTCGATAAAACCTGCACCCTCGGTTTCAATGGGTTTAACGGCCCACGTATCGATTTAACGTAGGTTAGGGTCCCCTTCGCTTAATATAGCCCCCGAGTTAAATTTAAAAACCGGGGTCAACCCGACGTATCGCTCCGGTTAAAATTATTCAGCCGGTTGAAACCTACGTTTTACCATCTAAGGCCTGATATCGAGCTAAGAAAAGTGGCCTGATATCGAGCTAAGAAAAGTTTTGTCGGGGGTGCGAAAAATCCCGAAGTTTGATTTGCGATCAACGATACCTTTAAACCCCCACCCCAGTATAAATATTATGGGTAAAATGGTTTAAATTTACAAATTTCACACCTTTTTCAAATAATTTATTATATTGTCATTGAGATACATGAGGGTGCCAGATTTCAAAGCGCTAGCTAATCTGGAAGTTTGTCAATCAATTGCAAGGTTCCACCTCAGAGATACTGACCGATACCACAGTAATGGCAAAAAACTTTTTAAAAGGAGTTGACCCCGTACTATCCCCCACTGCCAAGGTCACCGATCCATCAGGGATATCCAACCCTGGGTTTACCATCCGATCCAAATTTACCTTACCCTCCGATACCCCCAAAAACCTTTTCCCGTTGACTATCCTTTGATGGATCCGGTATCAAAAGCCGGTCCCCAATTCCCGATAGGATACCATATCCTCCAACACCTTTGCTGCCCAATCTTTTATTAACCGAGGTGGGTTCTCACCCCACCAATCCAGATATTTAGTTGGTGTAAACACCCGTCAGGAGATGGCCAATAAAGTTTAGACTGGGCTTCCAGCCGGGATGCAAAAGCCCCTGAAAAGCATGCCAGAATGCCAGAGGCGTTGCTGCTCAATCGACATTTAGATAGGATGGGAGATAAGCAACAGAGTGCTGATGGGCTGCCAATATAAGAGGCAACCTGACAAAAACCCAGGCCGTTACAACCTCAGGGCCAAAGGGTTACAAGGCCAGGGAACATCTGAAAAGGCCTTACCACAATAGGCCCAAGTGACTAGGGTGGGGATCAAAGCTAATAGTATGGCTAGGATTACCCTATCAATATGGGGGTGCGGGGCCACATTGTAAATGCCACTGGGGTTGGCACAAGTAAGATTGAACTTGGATAAATTCAAGCACCATAAGGTTGTTATTGATTAAAATATATAAAATTGGCCATCAATCTACTCGGTGTGTTGTGGCTGTTTAAATAGACAACCAATTTGTGGAATAGCTTTAGAGATGTGGGATCGGGGCCCTCAAGCTTAGAGCTTACCCAGCAAACTTTAGGCAATTGGGGTAGAAACCAGATTATTTTAAACTGACTTCAAAATTATTGCCAGCAGGCCAAGTTGCTGTCAGTTTGTCATGGAAATGGCAGAAGAAGTTTAGACTGGCCCACCAGTCGGGATGCGTAAGCACCCAAAAAGCAAGCCAGAATGCCAGAGGCATTGCCAGCTGAATGACATGGTATGGAGCTGGGCATTGGGAGATGATGAATCATTGGTGTAAGATAATAGTGAATATAATCCCAAGAACAAACCAAATTGAGGCCACCCCAGACCCTGGAGGTATGGATATGGTTTTAACAAGTTCACCAGTATATGGGGTGGATTTGACTGGGGAGACAAGGGGGCAGATCCTTGCTTGAAGATGGTGGACATACGGCCACAAGATCCCAGTATATTGTTGATGAAAGTTCATCATGACAGGGTAGATTGCCAGAAATATCTAGCTCGCTGAATCCAATCTATGATGGTGGGGGCCATAGTGACCATGAGTACTGGTAGAGCCCATCCAGTGTATGGACTGATGGGCCACCAGGGAAAAGCCATTGGGAATGCAGCCAGAAGGATTCAAAAGTCAAAATTTATTGTTTTTTTGGGGGGCAAATTTAATTGTGAAGGAAAAGGAAGAAAATCAACCAACAATTTTTTCTCCAGTGCAATGCAACTGATTAAATAGTGGTCAATTGATGGGGGACATGCTTGGATTTGAGACCTCAATTTTGACCTAACCGGTGGTGTTTGGGAATGGGGTGGACAAGTTCACTGGGAACTGACATCAAAGAATTTGGCAGCAGGCTGAGTTGCTGTCAGTTTGACCTTGAATATCCGGACTGAGGCTCAGCTACATTTCAGATGGTTGGCATGATGGCATTTGGCCCAACGAGCAGCGGGAATCCCCCAAGGCCACCCCACATAGGGGCAGTCCCATTTGGTTAGGAATAGGTTCAGGATGGCCAACCTGCCCATGCCCAGTTGCCGGGCCATTCATTCAGTCAAAAGTGTTGCATCAGCTGCAATGCCCAATTTAGCCAGAAGGAAGCTTGGAACCCTCATTGATGGTGTCCAATGCTATTACCTTCCCATTGGGGATGATCCCTGATGATTTTGGGAGGGGTTAATTTTTGTGATTGCAGTGGTAGCCAAATCAAAACAGTTGGCTATTCCAGCTGATGAATCAGTCATCAGCCCTTTCTTACAGCATGGAATCCAGACTTTGGGCTGACTCCCACTCAATTTGGGGCCAATCAACTTCATTTTCAGCAATCTCAGCACAGATTTCTCTGATAAACTGTACTAGTTCTGCTGAGATGAGTGTGGGCATTGGGGGAGGGATCTGAAGTGGAAGAGCTGTTACCCAGCGCTCATCTACCACATAGGTGAGGTGTAAGTCCTGGTGAACATCCTCTGGGTGTTGATTGGGCTATCTTTCCATTCCCGAGAAAGAAGGTACCAAAGAGGAACCATCTAGTACTAAAAAAAAGGTACCAAAGAGGATGGCCATACCCCTCATTACTCAGAGCGATCTTGCTCACGGGGTAGACAAGCACTGGGTAAAAGCCCTTCTGCTTCAGATCCCACTTCTGGTACCCACACTCTCCTCAGTAGAACTGTTATGAGGAATCAGTGAAATCTGCACCAAGATTACCAAAATAGAATTGATCACAACTAATTCAAGCAGCAATTAGCCTGATACTTGGATTTCAAATGGTCAAAAAGGTACAAAGACTGAGATACCAGCTGGAATGCCTGACAGTTGCAATTTGGTTTACATGATGATCAAAAATATCCCCCCTCCCAAATCCATCAGGTATCACCCCTGATGGGCAGCTTCCTGCTGGAAAATTGGGTGTTGCACCCGATGCAATGCCACTGACTGCAACTTGGCCCACCACCAAATTTTGTGATGTCAGTCCCCAGGGAACTAACCTTCCCATTTCCCAAATAATTCACCATTTAGGTCAAACTTACAGAACCTGATCCCAGCTTGTTTTCCCTCAAAATCAATGACTATTTAATCAGGCGCATCACACTGAGAAAATTGTTGGTCAATTCTCCTTCCTTAAATTTTCCAATAAAAACAACTTCCAAATCCCATTTTTATCTGTTGAAAATTGATCTCCCTTCCAGTTCCATATTTGTCATACCAGAAGCAGTGCCTCTGGCATGCTAGTTTGCCATTTGGATGCTCTGGCATCTGGGCTAGCAGGCCAGTCTAATTCTTACTTGCTGTTTGCCTGACATGAGGTCACCCTGGGTAATGAGGGGTACAGCCACCCTTTTCAATACCTTCTTACTCTTTTTGGGAAAAGGACCCAATCAACAGCCAGGGGATGTTCCCTGGGACTTATATTACCCTTCCCTTTTTCCAAAGAAAGGGCCCTGCCACTGGGAAACTGTATGAGGGCCATATTCTTATGCACCTTGGATAATTTGATCATCATTACTGTTGCAACTTTTTGGGGAGAGTATAGAGCATCAGGGTAGGATTCGTGGAATGCTTCACCAATCCATACAGTTAGCACAATTGCACGCCTTGACCCAACTGTTCTCATAGGCCATATACCCTTTCCAAGCCATGAGATATTGATTGGACCATCAGGACTTATAGGATACCAGTATATTAACCACCTCAGCCTCTTCCACATCCTCGATGATGATCGGTTCAGGTTCCATAGGAACTGTACCCTTGAAGGGCAACAACTGGGAAACATGAAAGATGGGGTGCTGTTTCCAGTGAGCTGGAAGCTTCAACCGGAATGCACCATTGCCCTAGACCTCCTCCACCAAATGGGGACCTGAATGCTTACTTGCAAACTTATGAGTAGGAGCTTAAATTTGTAAATGATGGGTATTGAGCATAACATAGGAGCTGTCATGGAAACAGTAAAAGAAGTTTAGACCAGCCTGCCAGTCAGGATATGTAAGCACCCAAAAGCAAGCCAGAATGCCAAAGGCATTGCTGACCAAATGACTTGATATGGAGCCAGGCATTGGGAAATGACAAATTGTTGGTGTAACACAACAATGAGCATAATCCTGATGACAAACCACAATGAGCCCACTCCTGACCCAGGGGTCTTGCTGCAGGGGTTGGGATCACAGAGATAGTTCTAATAAGCTCATTGGCATATGGGGTTATTTTAACTGGGGAGGCAAGGAGGCAGGATTCTCTCTTGCAATTGGTGGACATAAGGCCACAAGATTCCCATATACTGTTACCGGAAGTTCATGATAATGAGTCTGTAGAGCCAAAAATATTGGGCTCACTGAATACAATTGATGACAGAGGGGGCCATAGTGACCAAAAGTACTGGTAGAGCCCATACAGTATATGGACTGACAGGCCACCAGGGAAACGCCATCAGGGATATGGTCAGAAGGAGTAATCCAATAAAGGGTTGTTTTGGTTTTTTGGCAAAATTTTTATTAAGGGAAAAAGGAGAAAATTGACCAACAATTTTCTCAGTAAAATGCAACTGATTAAATAGTGGTCAATTGGGGTAGTGATAAGCCAGGATTGGGACCCTCAATTTTGACCTAACTGGCAAATTATTTGAAAATGGGCGGGTTTGTTCCTTGAGAACCAACATCAAAAAATTAGGCAGTGGGCCAAGTTGCTGTCAGTTTGACCTTAAATGTCTGAACTGAGGCTCAGCTGCACTTACAACAGTTGGCACAACAGCATTTGGCCCAAAGAGTGATGGGAATCCCCCAAGGCCACCCCACATAGGGCCAGGTCCATTTGGTTGGGAACGGGTTTAGGACGCCTAACCTGCCCGCTTGGTCACTAAACCATTTGTTCAGTCAATGGCATCGCATCAGCCGCAATGCCCAAATTATCCATGTGAGACTTTGGACCCTCATCAATGATGTCTGATGCTATAGCTTGCCCGTTGAGGATAATCCCAATGACTTTGGTAGGGAGGTGATTTGTTTGATTAGCATATTGATCAAATTGAAACTGTCAGATGTTCCAACTGATAACTCAGATTTCATGCCTTTCTGGCCATTTGAGATCTGAACCTCAGCCAGATTGCCACTGAATTGGATCCAATTGATTTCAATTTGACAATCTCAGCACAATTTCACTGATTCCCCATAGCAGTTCTGCTGAGGTGAGTATGGGTACTGGGGTGGAATCTGAAGCAGAAGGGCTTTTACCCAGCGCTCATCTACTATGTGAGTGAGATTGCCCTGAGTAATGAGGGGTACCGCCATCCTCTTTGGTGCCTTCTTGCTCAGGAATGGGAAAATGGCCCGATCAACAGCCAGGGACATTCCCTGGGACTTACAGGAGCCCACTATTAAATCGTGACCCAGGAGCTGCTTATAATCTATGAACCACTTGTAATCATAAATAGCTTTGATGAGGTGTTCCCACACTAAGGATTGAGTTGACCTATATGTTCAGCGTGATACACAGCAGGTTGAACCTTGTGCTGCAAGCAAGGTCTGACCAAAAAACAAAGGATTATAACCCAATGTCACTTTTTAGGAGAAAACCCCATGGACGCGTGAGTCCCATTGTTATAAGTGAATTGAGCGAGGGGAAGGTCATTGGCCCAGGTGTCCTGTGCAGCTGCAGCATAGCAACGCAGGTACTGTTCAAGGACTTGGTTAATTCGCTCAGTCTGTCCATCAGACTGGGGATGATACACTGTGGAACGACAGGGGGGTATTTTTAGGATAGATAGGAGTTCACTCCAAAACCGCGCTGTGAACTGTGAACCATGGTCACTGATGATCTCCTGTGGGAGACCAAACATCGAGAACATGTGGCATATAAAAATGGCGGGCAGTTTCCTCTAATGTAATCATAAAAGTTTAAGGAATAAAGAGGAAATTTAGTGCAACAATCCACCACCACCATCACCGCTGTGAACCCATTAGAGCAGGGGAGTTTGACAATAAAGTCCACGGACACCAATATCCATAGGCCTTCCACCTGCTGTAAGGGGTGTAATAGGCCATTTCTGCTGGAGCGGTCCAATTTAGCCCAAGCACAAGTAATGCAGTTGGCAATCCAGGATGGAACTTCTTTTGTCAAACCTGCCCAATTGTAGGTCCACTTGATCAAGTCAATGCATTTCTTATTGCCAGGGTGACCAACTGTGGGGGGATCATGATGTGCGTGGAATACCTTGGTTCTGAAGGAGGGAGGAACCCAGACGCATGACCAAAAATAAATAAGGCCCTTCTCCAATGAGTATAGGGAGTGTTTATGATTCTGGTGAGACAATTGCCCAACCAACTACAGGCCCTCAGGACAGACCATTTGACTGGCTAAGACCTGAGCAACGAGTGGGGTGTTGGGAGCCAGAGTGACAGATTAAATGACAGGGGGGACAATCAACAGGATTTGGGTGACAAAAATCATGGTAACGAGATCCGCTTCCTCTGGGTCTGAGGAACAGTGGGTGGGACTGCAGCTGAGAAAATTGGGAGGTACATTGAGCGCACCTTTTATGATTTTGTATTTGAAATTAAAACTGCACAGGTCCTGATAAGTTTGGGCTTGCCGGTGTGCCAATTTTTGGGGTTTGCAAAAATACAAGAGAGCCTGGTGATCTGTGCAGACCATTAACTCATGTTGAGCACCCTGTAACAGGTACCTTCAATGAGTTAATGCCCATGCTATGGCTGCCAACTCCTTGTCATAGATGGCCCATGACTGCTCCATAGAGGTGAACTTCAGGAAAAAATAGGCAACTAGATGTTCCAAGCTATCGTGCTCTTGGAGCAACACTGCCCCACTGCTACCAATGAGGCATCACATGCAATGATATATGGCTTTGCAGGATTGGCGTGCTTCAAAATGGGAGGGGACACAAATACTTCTTTGATTGATTCAAACGCCTGTTGGCATTTGGGCATCCAGCGAAATGGTATGTTCTTTCCTGTAAGGGGGTGGAGTGGGGCAGCAAGCTGGGAAAGTGCCGAGGAAAATTTTTTAGGAAAATAATAGTTCCCAAGAAACTCCGCAATTGTTTCTGGGTAGTCAGGGTTGGCCATTCTCGGATAGCATCCAACTTATTGGGAGGGATTGCATAGCCATCTTTAAGAATGAGGTTCCTGAGGAAGGTAACCTCCTCCTTATAGAACTCACACTTGGAAGGCTTGACAAACAAGCCTGCCTTATGCAAAGCGGCCACAACTGCTTCCAAGTCAGTAGCATGTTGTTTGGGAGGCAGGGAGTGAACCAGAATGTTGTCAATATATGCAACTGCGCAAGTAAACCAGAGGTCACCCAGTACATTGTTGATCATACTATGAAACGTAGCGGGGGCATTCTTCATCCCAAAGTGCATCATGCAGAATTGAAAAATACCTCGCTTTGTCTGGATTGCTGTTAACCATTCTTGCCCTTTCATTATCTGAATCTGATTAAAAGCATTCACTAGATCCAGCTTAGAGAACATGCGGGATTTGGCAATTGCCTGGCTGATCATCTGCTCCAGAGGCAGGGGGTAGGGATCAGAAATCATTACTTTGTTTAAATGGCTGTAATCCATGCAGGGATGGAGGGAACCATCAGCTTTTTTGGTGAAGACAATAGGGGACGCAACTGGTGAGGTCTCCTTAAACATCCACCCTTTTTCAGCATATTGTCCAACCAAGTGTTGAGCGCAATCTCTTCCTCCGCTGTATGGAATATACAACGGACAGTTGGTATTCACCAACTCCACAGTCGTTCAAAATCCACAGTTGAACCTAGTGTGAGGAGGCAGATGATCCGCCTTTCCAGAGTTGAAGATACTTCAATAGTGTATTAAACTTTCAGGAAAATCAGCTGGTATGCCCACAGGAGTGACAATGGAAGTAATAGAACTGCAGCCTTGTGTCTTCTTAAGAATGTCAATTAGAGGGAATTCACCCTCCAGTTGATCATTGACAAGTGACAACATATTAGACTCCAAGTGAATCTTGCCATGTTGTCAGCGCCACCATCCCACTCCTAAGATCACTGGAAACACCAAGTTTGGCATAGCCAAGAAACGATTGCAGAAGCTAAACTGGTGTACCAAAAAAGGTACTGGCCGATGGATGACATATGAGGTCTGGGAGGCTGAAGAAGCCACCATCAACGAGGGACCCACATCCATGCCCAGTTCCAATTGTTGGGCCAACTCAACACTCATGAAGTTATCCGTGGCCCCAGTATCCACTTGGGCCTCAAAGGAGACATGGTGAGAACGGACACTAATCTTCATAGGCAATAAGAAATAAACGAAGTTTTGTTTAGTGGAAGATTTGACTGATTCTGTTGTGACTGAAGAAATAACTGGCAAATCAGGGGAAAGGTTGGGGGCTTTCTCTGGAGCAAAAATTGGAAGTACAAGGGTGGGAGAACTGAATTCCTCCATCTAGGCTTTTATGGATTCATTTACAGGTGAATCAGAGTCAGCCAAATAGGACACAGAAGTTGCAACAGGATCAGCAACTGGGTCCATTTCTGGTTCAAAGGTAGACACTTCATCCGCATCTTTGTTGGGTAATCCTATAATAAAATTTCTCTTCTGATAGCAGGAAGCATGACGGGGGAAGGCATTAATAGTCGCGGTGGCACATATTTGATCTACTGTTCCTTGTATGGTGGACCAGACCTCATGATGAGCTGAAACTGAATCTAAGCCTGATCTAAAGACTGCCTGAAGCATATCATTAGAGAGGCCCAGTGTGGGAGCCATTTCACGGAAGGTAGAGATCAAAGAAGCCAAGATAGGGGCTTCAGCCATAGCATCGAGCAATCTGAATAGGTGGTCCAAGTGTGACACAGGGGGTTTCAAGGCAGCTGATATGACAGCCATTAGTGGAGTAGGGTCTCCTACTTGTGAGGAAGAGTGCAGAAAGCCTCTGACCCAATGACGGGCATCCCCTTCCACAACGTGAAATAATGTGACCTCCTGTTGGGCGTGAGATAACATGGAGGCGTTATTGAGCGCAATTGCCAAACACATTTGCACCTCAGCGAGGGCGTCAAGAACTTGATTGGCTATCTCAAGGGAAGGAACACGTGAACTTCCTTCTGGGCTAGTGGGAGGGGGAGGAGTAGCAATATGCGCAGCTTGGTTGGTCTAAAGAAATTTTTCCAAGGTAGAGTGGATACTATTCCTGAAATCAGCCAGTGACCAAACAAACAACAAAAAGAAGGCTACTGATTGCATATTTATTTGGTAAAGGGTAACCACTGCAGCGCCCACCTCGAAGAGCAGGGTGGAAGTGGCTGAAAACAATGGTTGGTCAATTATGTCATGGAAACAGCAGAAGAAGTTTAGACCAGCCTGCCAGTTGGGATGCGTAAGCACCCAAAAGAAAGCCAGAATTCCAGAGGCATTGCTGACTGAATGACAGGGTATGGAGCCAGGCATTGGGAGACAATGAATCATTGGTTTAAGACAATAGTGAATATGATCCCGAGACCAAACCAAATTGAGGCCACCCCAAACCTGGAGGTCTTTCTGCAGGGGGCAGAACCATGGATATGGTTTTGACAAGTTCACCAGTATATGGGGCGGATTTGACTGGGGAGACAAGGGGGCGGATCCTTGCTTGAAGATGGTGGACATACGGCCACAAGATCCCAGTATATTGTTGAAGAAAGTTCATAATGTCAGGGTTAAATTGCCAGAAATATCTAGCTCACTAAATCAAATCTACGACGGTGGAGGCCATAGTGACCATGAGTACTGGTAGAGCCCATCCAGTGTACAGACTGACAGGCCACCAAGGAAAATCCATTGGGAGTGCAGCCAGAAGGAAATCAAGAAAATCAAAATTTATTGTTTTTTGGGGGCAAAATTTAATTGTGAAGGAAAAGGAAGAAAATTCAACCAACAATTTCCTCAGTGCAATGCACTGATTAAATAGTGGTCAATTGATTCGGGCATAAGCTGGGATTGAAACCCTCAATTTCAACCTAACTGGCAAATTATTTGAGAATGGGGTGGATAAGTTCAATGGGAACTGACATCAAAGAATTTGGTGGCAGGCTGTCACTGTCAGTTTGACCTTGAACATCTGAACTGAGGCTTGGCTACGTTTCTGATAGTTGGTGCAACAGCGTTTGGCCTGACAAGCAGTGGGAATCCCCCAAGGCCACCCCACATAGGGGTGGTCCCATTTGGTTGGGTTTGGTTCAGGACGCCCAACCCGCCCATGCCTGGCCACTGGTCCATTCATTCAATCAAAAGCGTTGCATCAGCTGCAACACCCAATTTGCTGGAAGGAAGCTACAAAACTTTATCAATGGTGTCCAATGCTATTACCTGCCCATTGGGGATGATCCCCAACAATTTTGAGGGGGTTGATTTTTTGATCATAGTATTGGCCAAATCGAAACTGTCAGTGATTTTGGCCAATGGATCAGTCATCATCCCTTTCCAACTACATGGAATCTGAACATTAGGCTGACTCTCACTCAATTTTGGGCCAATCAAATTCATTTCAGCAATCTCAGTGCAGATTTCTCTGATTAACTATAATAGTTCTGCTGAGGTGAGTGTGGGCATTGGGGGAGGGATCCAAAGTGGAAGAGATGTTACCTAGCGCTCATCTACCACGTGGGTGAGGTCACCCTGGGTAACGAGGGGTACAGCTGCCCTTTTCAATACCTTCTTACTTGGGAATGGGAAAAGGACTCAATCAATGGCCAGGGGACATTCTACAGGACTTACAAAGTTCATCCATAGATGCCCAAGTTACAGATTTACTGCAGTTCTACCATCTTGAGCAATGGTGCCTCACCTATAGGCAACAGGACCCTCCCAAGGCCACCCCATGTAGGGGCAGTCCCAAGAGGTTGGGAATGAGTCAGGGTGCCCAACCTTCCCACACCCAGTCTTTCTGGCATCCATTTGACCAAGCAGGAATTTTGGACAAAGATTTTGATATGTCCAGGGTAGTGTCAGACAACTAAAAGTCCAATAATATGAGAAGAGGGGTTTTGAGGTAAATAATGATAATATTGGCCAAAAGATCTTGGAAGATAATTGTAAAACCCTCAAATTGGGGTAATACTTTTATCAAGGCTTCTTTGACAAATTGCATGAGTTCAGATAGTTGGATTGCACCAACCATGCAGCAGAATCAGGGGAGTCTGTCTAAGCTTCTCCCCAGCCCACTTACAATTCACTTCAAACACCTAGGTGGAGGCGACCCCTTTTATAGGGTTGGAGGGGTCTCACAAGGTGCAAATATTTTCCCACCCAATATTTGGGTTAAATATATTAGATACTTACCTAACGGACTTGTCCTACCCAGTATTGACCCACCCTTGGCTGTTCCATTGAAGTGAGGTGAAAATTGAGAGTTCCAATAGGTCAAAACCTCATATTCCCTAATTTGGATGCTTGTAAGTTATAATTAATTACTCAGCCTTCTCACTTCAAGTCTTAGATTGTTTAATTACTAAGCGGTGACATATATTAGGGTTCTTTTTTAACACCGTCACCATAGCTAGTAAATCAATAGAAAAACCTCCTCTTTTATAGTTTTAAAGTTTTCTAGTCTAGCTTAAAAGCTATTAAACAAATCCTCTATTTATATAATAGGCAGCTGAGAGTTTTAATACTTCTGCCCTGTTGAATTGTCAAAACCTTTGAAAACAGCACAAGCGGGCATCAGTAAACGCCAGGAATTTGGCAAGTGGTTCTAACTACAGGGGACTGTACACCACAAAACAAACTAGGAAACAATGGAGGTTGGGGAAAGTAACCCTCACGACCTTCCCTCTGATTTTAATTTCTTACTAACTACTCTAGGACTACAGTTTACCAGTGCTTTGTCTCACCTCAAAAGGCTTGAGCAGCACTCTTTTTAAAGCCCTTATAATCCTCGCCTAGTAGCCACAAATTCCCTTTTAGGGACAAGTTTATCCTGGGTGCAGTAGATATTTGCCCCTTCCTTTTTATGTATTAGCTGCCATGGAAGGAGCAACTGACCATCTGAAGATCAAGTATATCCTTTCATGATTGAGCCATATGGCTCAGTAAATAACGTTTTCACACATGGCCACCCTCAGCACCTGGGTGGAGGTTAAACATGCCATTATTGAGGAATTTGACTCCCCGCAGAGTTTTAACAGGTAAAAGCAGGACTTTATGCGCCTTAGCCTGCAACTAGGAGAATCAATCGCCTCTTTTGTTGAGCAATTATATAGTAAAGCTCAACCTCTACTGCTTGCAAAAATGCTACCACTGGATGATGCCATTGTGGCTACCTTGGCTGGATTAGCATCCCGTCCCTCCTTGGCAATGCATATCGCTTCAGTCAAGCGCTCTTGCCAAAATGCATGAGATATCAAGGAGGCCTTGCTATTGGTGGCTGATACCTATGAAATTGACACTATGCAAGGAGCTCTGGGGCAAGGATCTACTCTGACCCCTCTAGCCTCTTCTACGGCTGTCTGTCATGGCTTGATGACATGATTGAGGGTACCAACTGTAAGGATAAAGCTGGTCATTGGGAGGCCAAAAAGGTTAAGTTTGCAGGCCTTTCTGACCTCAAACATACTCTGGACCACCGCTGGGTTCAGGCGTAATATGCCTAGGTTGGTCCCGGGGATGTGTGTGATGCTCAGCCCTGCATTACAGCAAGGGCATTAAAACGCACCAGCTATATCATATATAATACCAGTTTATTTTGTTGCTTGGTGAACGAGGTTTTAAAACCCGTTTGATTTTCAATATTGCAAGGTTGGGTCAGCTTTGCCTACAATTATTAACCCAAGTTTGGTCAATTTTGAGTTACAGTACCCTGGCCTATGGTAGGGTGCGCTATTGGGTCACTTAGGTTTAGCACCATTTTCCTCAATTGATGATTATCCCTATTGTTTAATTATGTTTCTATAAGAATAACTTTTCTGTTGTTCATCTTTAATAAAAATATCCTGTTATCTATACATTTTTTAAAATAGTTCATTGGGCAAACCTGTGTGTGGACCTCCTCAAGGAGGCCTCCAACGACGTTGGTCACTTTAATTTTACAAAGATATCTACCAAATTTGGTGCACCGCTGGGCAGCCCTGGTCCCCTCCATATTGAGGCACCCAATCTCTCCTATATATTTCTACACTTGGTTATGGACTCCCTTTGTGGTCCAACCAAGTATTGTTGATTATTAGTATTCTACTACTATATAATTTGGTGTACGCCCTTGCCCTGGGTCTCTTTTGTTATGGCATCCTTGGCGGTGCCCTGTTTACCATCTTGATAATGACTAGTTCCCTGGTGGTGTGGCTGTGCATCCTGCACCACCTCACTGGGAACGAGAGTGTTACAGACACTCTCCTGACATTAGACGACCAACCTTCAGATTTTACTTTCAATAGAATTATCTGTGTGGGACTTTTTCGAAAGTGTTTATTGGGTGCGCCAGCTGTTGGTCATGGCTATGGTGGGGCTCTCCACCAATTTTTCATTATGCTAATGGTTGGTGCATCTCAGCGTTATCCTTGCTACCTCCAACTGGGAAGTAACCACCCTTCTTGCTCATACCTGGTGGATTTGGACGTTTCACAATCTGAGTGTCATGATTCCCCAACTTTCCCCTAAACTTAACAAAAACGCTTTTATTAGAATAGTTTTTTCTTGGCACTGCATTTGGATGGTTCAGGCAGGATCATTGGTGAAGAGCCTGGTAGTGTTAGCCCTGCAAGATAATGCACAACCAGCCGTCAAATTGGTATGGAGTTGTTCACAGCCCAAAACGCGTTTTACAACGCTATTTTTATATAAAAACGAGCAAAATATCATATCTTGTGGCTCTAGTTTGGAACCCATTTCAGTATATCAGATAACCCCAGAGAACCCGCGCTTGACCCCTAGCATGATATTCAGAACACAGGAGGTTGAAAAGGAGTTACTTTTGCAATATAAAAAGATTTATGCAACTGCTGAAGATAGTGTGGGTTATGTGGCCTCAGTAGTAAGAATGGCAAAGTTATCCCTCTCAATTCTATGATGGAAAAACATATCCTGGAGGCATGCTTATGCCTGATGAAGAATTTTCTGGTGAGGTGTTAACGTTTTCTGCTATGAATAAATACCATTCTGGATTTATTTTATTAACTGCTGCCCTTTCCACTCATTCAGGAAAAGTCAGCACTACTATTTTGGTGGATACTGGAGCCTCCAAGAATTTTATTGATCAAGGCTTAGCTGACTACCTTGATTTGAATTATGTGCCAGGTGGTATGGTTAGGGGAGGGGATTCATAAGGTATTTTCACGTTGAAAGTTCTAGGGCTAGTAAATTATAAAGTTGGAAAATATCATTTGGCTGACCATTTCCATGCCATCAAAAACCTCTTGTACCCCATTATTTTTGGTGTTGAGTGGTGGCGAAAGTTAGACGTCAGAACCAACTTGAAAGACAATAATTTTGTCCTTAACTTTAGATAATGGTCATGTATTATTTTGTCCCTTTGTCTGAAGCAAATTCTCAGGGCAATCTGCCTCACTGGCCCAATATCCACACTCTCAGCCTTGCTCCATTTCTGAAGCCCTCTTTGGAGTACCCTTACCTTCCTGTTTGGAGGGTCTGGAATCTTCATTTGATGAGGCCTTAGAAAATGTACTACCAGCTCATTAATAGTTTGATTGTGAGTTCAAGCTTACTGTTGATCTGGTGTATATATCTTACTCTATTTGCCTTTTGAATGTAAAGGAGAAAGTGGAAAAGATATGTGGGTTAAGGAGCAATTAGCCAAATGTGCGATTTTTCAGAGTACCTCCTCAGTATGATCTCCCTTTTATTTGTGGAGAATGGTGATGGTAATTTATGACCATGCATAGATTATGTGAACCTAAACCATGTCACTGTAATGGATGGGGCTCCCAAGGCCCAGCCCGCTACCAGCCATGAACCTAAACCCCTGGATGGGACTCACTCCCCTGAGGGAAAGGGAGATAGTTGTACCAAACCCCCAAGACTCCTATCCAGGTGGGTGGCCTCGTTGGGCACACTGAGCTGAGGTGCTGTGCACCAGCCTCTGTTGCCTTAGGGCCACTCTGGAAACTGCCATCCCAAAGAGATGGGTGCAGGCTGAGGTGCAGCAGACATCAATATCCTGCCTGTAACGATTGACAATTGTACATGAATTTCATAAGGTTGGGAATTATAAGATTCATGTGCATCAATAGTTGCAATTCTGTTATTCTGAGTAGGATTTTCCTATTCAGGTCAATAACAGAATTAAATTAAATAAAATCATTTATTTAATTGGTTGTTCATTCTGAGGTTCCCCTCCATTTCTCCGTTGAGTTGCCTGGATGCCATCAATTCTGGAGGCTTTTGTGCCCCTCATTACTACAATTCATTTAGCCTTTTTAGGGAAAGTATTTCAAAGCGAGGTCAGCCCCATTGGAACTCACTTTGGAATTCTATTCTGACTTTAAGTCTACTCTCAATAAAGACTGCTATTCACTGGATTTGTTTTATGTAATCTTATTTATTTAAAACAGGATGGGGGTGCAGATGGTGGTGCGATGAGGAGAAGAGGAAAGGGGTGGACGCGCTGGGATCCTTTTGAGAATGGCCTTGCCCTGTTGAGAGGGGAAGGAGCCAGAGTGGCCTGAGGCAACAGAGGCTGGTTGGCCGCACCTCAGCCAGGTAACCCAAGGCAACAGAGGCTGTAGGGATGCACCTCGGCCCAGGGGCCCAAAGTGACAGAGGCTGGTGCACCGCACCTCGGCCTGGATGCCCAGCAAGGCCATCCACTTGGACAGGACCATTCAGAGTTGGTATGGCCACATATGGGGGTGATGATTTAGGGCCGGTGGCGGGCTGGGCCTTGGGAGCCTCGTCCATTACACTGCCAGTCTCTGGCCACCCGCGCTGCAGCTTTTGACAAGCTCCCCAGCCAACCCTCACTGGGATGGGGGTATTCCGCTCTGCCAGGGCATTGCCACCCCAAAGTATCTCAGAACGTCCACCCCCTTCCACACTTCCTATTGCACTGTCATCTGCACTGAAACAACCTTCTAAAATAAATAAAATACAATAATAAATCATATTAAATGTAACAGTCTAGCAACTAAGGCCCATTATATGGAGTGAACTTAAGGTTCAAAACAGAATTCAAAAATTGAGGTCCATTGAGGGCAACCTCACTTTGAAATATTGCCTAAAAAGGCTAAATGCATTGTCAGTCATGAGGCATGTAAAAGCCTCCAGAATTAATGGCGTCCTGGAAACTTGTCAGCAAATGAGGAAACCTCCAAAATGGACAACCACTCAAATATATATATTATATAATAATCTTGCTATATCCCAATTAGTAAAACTGCATCAGATTAATTGGAATTACAACCATTAACATACCCAAATCTCATATCTCCCAACCTTACAAGTATTATGTATGATCATTGACTGTTACATCACCCCTTGAAACATGAATCCCGGTGGATCCAAACCCAGATAATCAAGGCGGGTGTGCAGCAACCAATGACTTTTTGACAGGGGACCTTTTTCTTTGGGCAGCCTGGGGAAGTCAGATGAAAATCCAGAGCCCCCAGATCAAATCAACAGGTTTTCTGGAGGTCTACTGATTGGCACAAGAGGCCATCAACCACCAGCAGTATGGCCCACCCCCAAGCTCCCCATCCCCTTTGCCAGAGTGCCCCAAAAAACTTGGAAAGGATCAATGGCCCACGGCAATGCTTTGACATCAACTGCGGCCATCCTATGGGCTGGCTGGAACCACAGACTACCAAGGTAAAGTTTATTTTGAAATAATATAACGGATGGAGCTCCCAAGGCCCAGACCACCACTGGTCATGAACTCAAACCCTCAGATGGGATAACTTTCATGAAGGAAATGACAATAGCCGTATCAAACCCCCAAGACCCATATCCAGGTGAGTGGCCTCGCTGGGTACACCAGGCTGAGGTGTGGCACACCAGCCTCTGTCACCTTGGGGCCACTCTGGCAACTGCCATCTCAAAAGGATGGGCGTGGGCCAGGTTTTGTGGACATCAATGTCCTTCCAGCCTCTGGTCACCCGCGCCATGGCTTTTGACAAACTCCTCCAGCTAACCTCCACTGGGCCAGGATGTCCTGCTCCACCATGGCATCGCCACCCCAAAGGATCTCAGGATTTCCACCCCTTCCTCACTTCCTATCGCACTGCCATCTGCACCAAAACAACCTGCTTGAAAAAAATACAATAAAAAATTATATTAAATGTAACAGGTATAGTGAATAGCAGCCTTTATTTGGAGTAACCTCAAAGTTTTACATAGAATTCCAAAGTGAGGTCCATTAAGGCGACCTTGCTTTGAAATATTTTTTAAAAAGGCTAAAGACATTGACAGTCATGAGGCGCGTAAAAGCCTCCAGAGATAATGGCGTCCTGGCAACTCATCAGCAAATGGGGAATCTCCAAAAATGGGCAACCACTCAAATATATATTTAAATAATTATCCCGCTATTAACCTGATTAGGTAAACCACATCAGAATAATGAAATTGCAACCATCAACAAACCCAAATCTCATAATTCCCATCTTATGAGATCCATGTTTGATCATTGAATGTTACAGTCACTGTACCAGATTTACATCCCATCCCTTTGAATTCTCAGACTGCTCGCTATGTGGAGAAGGCCTGAGTCTACTCCAAACTGGATTGCTTAAATGTGTTCAATCATGTCCAGATAAAGAAGGGCCAGGAGTGGATCACTACATTTTGACTCCAAAAAGGAATCTTCCAATTTTGGGCTGTGCCCTTTAGGCTTAAAAATGCACCTGCTAGCTTCCAACATTGTAGAGATGCGGACTTGAAGAACCTGCTGGATGTGTGCACAGTATCCTACATAAATGATGTTGAGATTCTGATATGACTGGACAATAAGCTATAGTTTGGCATATTATAAATAGATTCAAGGTGAGACATGAGATTAAGAAGAAGTTATGTGAATGCAAGGTAAATCAATTGAAGTATTCATAGTCTGGGAAACAGAGGGAATTACACCAAACTTTTGATGATATAATTGAACACCTAAACTCTTATCTAATAGGAATTTACTAAGCGGAAGGGTTGAAAATGATTAGGAATACCAAGGATCAATAATTGATTGTAAAAATGAGAAAGGGAGTCTTTTACAAAGAAAGAAGGTAGTAGAAAAGAGTATCAGAAGTAGTCATTAAGCTTATTAGTAAGTAAATGTGGTATTTTCAAGGCAATAGCTCCTTATAAAGTCTTTATTTCTATTAATTATCAATGGCCAGCGATCCTTATATTGCTCGTCCATTGCTCAGTGAGTTTTACCCTGCGAAACTCATTCAGCTGAATCAATAAAAATTGCCAAAGGTTAACAGCGGTGATCACTACAAGGGGCCCAATGACCAACTTACTAAAAAAAGTTTTTAAACAAACCAACGCCATGGTGCAACTGGCTCATCAAGATGGGGTACTACCTCAATTTTTGAGTTATCTCAATACGCAGAACTGAAGCTTGCCTTGTATACACTATTCCAGGCTCAAAAAATGCTTTCCCAAGAGAAAAAGGTATAGCTAATCAGCTTGCCAAGGTCTTTCACCAACTATATCTGGTGGGTGGTCAAACCAACCAACTTGCTGACCACTTGAGTAATACTATAGAGTGGCTATACTGCGCAGAGCGTAAATGGAACAGTTGCGCTGGGAGAAAAGGGTTTGCATTGACCAGCTGCCCTCATTTAACCATGTTGGATGTATACCTGGATTCTTTAAGCAGTTTGAATTTTCAGTGAAGGGTCTTCCAATCAGTGGAAAGCCAAACTGTAGCTATCCACTTTGGACATTGCAAGTGCTGACTAGATCATAAGTTACCTTGAAAATAGTACTGTAACCTATTTAGAGGTGGAAGAGACCATTATCCATCTGTTTGGGGCAAGGCGAAAATGCTCAGCGCAAGACAGAGTTTCTGACAATATCTTTTCAAAAGAATGAGTTTTTGGTGGAGTTTGCGGAGCACTTTATGGCTGAGGCTCATGTGTTGATGAGAGAGAATATCTTTGAGTTTTTGTGTGCCCATTAAAGCACCCAGTGCAGGCAATTTTGTGCGATAAAACCTTGTGTATGGGAGTGAATACCTTAACTAATGTGGTGGTTGGCGTAGCAATGATGGCGGCTGTTAAGCCATATTGAGAACTGTATAATGCTATGTCCTACATTCTTCAGGATGACGTGGAGCTATTAAAAATCATTAGTCATTTATGCCATCTATCCATCATTTTTAGTGCTCCCAATGTGGAACAGAAAGCCTCTGCAACCTCTACCAAATCTCCATTGAAGATGGGACAACAAAACTTGGTTATAATCTGGTGGGAAATAATTTTCCCACTTAATGCTCTGGTGAGTTCTTTCCGCCCCCATTTTACTCAGTCAGGTAATTCTTGGCCACATTACAATCCATCAATTAATTTCAGACCTGGGTCTATGGGTGGGATGCAAAGAGGAGTGCCAGTTACATATTGTCATGGAAATGGCAGAAGAAGTTTAGACTGGCCTGCCAGTTGGGATGCGTAAGCACCCAAAAAGCAAGCCAGAATGCCAGAGGTATTGCTGACCAAAATGACTTGATATGGAGCTGGGCATTGGGAAATGACGAATTGTTGGTGTAACACAACAGTGAGTATGATTCCAACAATGAATCACAATGAGCCCACTTCCAATCCAGGGGCCTTGCTGCAGGGGATGGGATCACAGAGATAGTTTCTAAAAGTTTATCGGTATATGGGGTCATTTCAACTGGGAAGGCAAGGAGACAGATTCTCTCTTGCAATTGGTGGACATAAGGCCACAAGATTCCCATTCACTCTTGCCGGAAGTTCATGAGAACGGGGTTGTAGAGCCAAAAATAATGGAATCGCTGAATTCAATTGACATTAGAGGGACCATAGTGACCACAAGTACTGGTAGAGCCCATCTGGTATATGGACTGACAGGACACCAGGGAAACGCCATCAGGGATGCGGTCAGAAGGAGTAATCCAATAAGGGGTTGTTTTGGTTTTTTGGCAAAAATTTTATTGAAGGAAAAGGAAGAAAATTGACCAACAATTTTCTCAGTGAAATGCAACTGATTAAATAGTGGTCAATTGGGGTAGTGACAAGCCAGGATTGGGATACTCAAATCTGACCTAACTGGCGAATTATTTGGGAATGGGCAGGTTTGTTCCTTAAGAACCAACATTAAAAAATTTGGCAGTGGGCCAAGTTGCTGTCAGCTTGACCTCGAATGTCTGAACTGAGGCTCAGCTACATTTCTGATGGTTGGTGCAATGGCATTTAGCCCAACAAGCGATGGGAAGCCCCCAAGGCCACCCCACATAGGGACAGGACCATTTGGTTGGGAACGGGTTTAGGACGCCCAACCCACCCACGCTAAATCGCTGGGCCATTTGTTCAGTCAGTGGCATCACATCAGTCGCAACACCCAAATTTTCAACTGGGGACTTTGAACCCTCATCGATGGCATCTGATGCTATAGCCTGCCCACCAAGGATGATCCCTGATGACTTTGGTAGGGAGGTGATTTGTTCAATTGACCCATTAATCAAATTGGAACCATTGGGTGTTCTGGCTGATAACTCAGTCTTTATGCTTTTCCGGCCATTTGAGATCCAAGCATCAGCCAGATTGCCACTCAAATTAAATTTGGTTGATTTTATTTCAACAATCTCAGTGCAGATTTCGCTGATTCCCCATAACTGTTCTGCTGAGGTAAGTGTGGGTACTGGGGGAGGGATCCAAAATGGAAGAGGTGTTACCCAGCGCTCATCTACTATGTGAGCGAGATCACCCTAAGTAATGAGGGGTACCGCCATTCTCTTCAGTGTCTTCTTATTCAGGAATGAGAAATGGCCTGATCAATGGCCAGGGGACATTCCCCAGGACTTACATTACCCTTTCCTTTTTCCAAAGGAAGGGCCCCACCACCGGGAAATTGCACAAGAGCCACATTATTGTGCGCCTTGGGTAACTTGATCACCATAATTGTCATGATCTTTTGGGGGGGTGAGGAGCATCAGGGTGGGAGGAGTGGAACGCTTCAACCAGGGCCATGCAATTTGCGCAATTGTGCTCTTCAACCCAACTGTTTCCATAGGCTGGATACCCTTTCCAGGCCATGAGATATTGTACAGAACGTCAGGATTTCTGGGATGCCAGGATAGCCTCTACCTCGGCCTCTTCCCCATTATCAATGACAATCAGTTCTGGTTCCATAGGAATTGTACCCTTGATGGGTGACAACAGGGAAACATGGAAAACAGGGTGTTGCTTCCAATGTGCAGGGAGCTTCAGTAAGAACGCCCCATTCCCCAGTACCTCCTCCACCAAATGGGGACCTGAGCGTTTATTAGCGAATTTATGGGAAGGGGCTTGAATTTTTAAGTGATGGGTATCAAGAATGATGTAGGAACCCACCGTAAAATTGTGGCATGGAAGGTGCTTACAATCCATGAACCGCTTGTAGTCATCTATGGCTTTAGTGAGGTGTTCCTGCACTAAGGAATGAGTTGATCTGATGTGAGCAGCGTGATCCGCGGCAGCTTGAACCTCAGGACGCAAGCACGTCTCAACTGAAAATAAAGGATTGTAACCCAGCGTTGCTTCATAGGGGAAAACCCCATAGATGCGTGAGTCCCATTATTGTAAGCAAATTGAGCGAGAGGAAGGTCATTTTCCCAAGCATCCTGTGTGACTGCAGCATAGCAGTGCAGGTACTGTTCAAGGACTTGATTAACCTGCTCAGTTTGTCCATCAGACTGGGGATGATATGCTGTGGAGTGACAGGGGGATAATTTTAGAATTGATAGAAGTTCACTCCAAAACCGCGCAGTGAACTGGGAGCCATGGTCACTGATGATCTCCTGGGGGAGACCAAACATCAAAAACACATGGCATACAAAAAGGCAGGCAGTTTCTTCTGACAAAATCACAGAAGTACAAGGTATAAAAAGGGAAAAATTTTGTGAAGCGATCCACCACCACCATCACTGCTGTGAACCTGTTAGAACAGGAGAGTTCAACGATAAAGTCCACGGACACCAATGTCCATGGCCCCTCCACCTGCTGTAAGGGGTGCAAGTGGCTGTTAGTATCTGAGCGATCCAACTTAGCCCTGGCGCAAGTAACACAATTGGAAATCCAGGCCGAACCTCTTTTTCAGTCCTGCCCAATTGAAGGTCCTCTTAATCAAATCGATACACTTTTTGTTGCTGGGATGCCCAACTGTGGGGGGATAGTGATGTGCATGGAATACCTCCAATTGGAAGGAGGGGGAACCCAGATGCAAGACTAAAAGTAAATGAGACCCTCCACCAAGGAGTATAAAGAATGGTTGTGATTTGGGTGAGCCAACTGCTTGGCCAACTCCACGCCCTCAGGGCAAGCCATTTGACTGGCTAAAACCTGATCCACTAGCGGGGCATCTGGAGCCAAAGCAATGGATGAGACAACGGGGAGGACAGTTGACAGAATTTGGGTGGCAGGAATCATGGTAATGAGGGACAATTCCTCTGGGTCTGAGGAACAGTGGGTGGGGCTGCAACTTAGAAAATTGGGAAGCACATTGAGTGCCCCTTTTACAAATTGATATTTAAAAGTTAAACTGCACAGATCCCAATAGGTTCAGGCTTGCCAATGTGCCAATTTTTGGGGTTTATGAAAATATAAAAGAACCTGGTGATCCAATGCAGACCATCAATTCATGTTGAGCACCCTGCAACAGATACTGCCAATGAGTTAATGCCCACGCAACAGCAGCCAATTTTTTGTCATATATGGCCCAAGGCTGCTTTGTTGCTGTGAACTTCCAAGAAAAGTACACAACTGAGTGTTCTAAACCATCATGCTCCTGAAGCAATACAGCTCCCACTGCTACCGATGAGGCATCACATGCAACAAATATATGGCTTAGTGGGATTGGAATGCTTCAAAATGGATGGAGATATGAACACCTCTTTGATCGATTCAAACGCCTGCTAGCATTTGGGCATCCAATGAAATGGTACTTTTCCCTGTAAGGGGATAAAACGGTGCATCCAGCTGGGAAAGTGCTGGGGAAAATTTTTTATTAGAAAATGATGGTTCCCAAGAAACTCCAAAGTTGTTTCTGCATAGTCAGCGTTGGCCATTCTTAGATCACATCTAATTTGTTGGGAGGGATTGCATAACCATCCTTGAGGATGAGGTTCCCAAGGAAGGTAACCTCCTCCTTATAAAACTCACACTTGGAAGGCTTGACAAACAAGCCTGCCTTATGCAAGGCGGACACCACAGCTTCCAAGTCAGTAGCATGTTGTTCAGGAGTCGGGGAGTGCACCAGGATATCATCAATGTATGCAACTGCACAGGTAAACCAGAGGTCACCCAGTACATTTTTGATCATACATTGGAATGTAGTGGGAGCATTTTTCAGCCCAAAGGGCATTACCCGGAATTGGAAAATGCCGCACTTCATCCAGATCGCTGTTAACCATTCCTGCCCTTTCATTACCTGGATTTGGTTGAAGGCGTTTGATGGGATTTTTGCCAATATTCCCAGCCTGCTAGATTACCTGGTAGCGCTAGGGGAAAAATTCCCTAAAGTGAAGTAAATTGGAAATTGGTTGACCCAAATCTTGGAGGAACTACGTTCAGGGGATTTTAGGATATTTGTCTGGTCATATTTATTGGGGATCGATCTGGATGAATACCTAATATCTCATTGGGTAGAGCGGCTGACAAAATAAAAGGCATCTGATAGTAATTAACTATCAGGTGTACCAATTGGGATCAGTCAGGTCTCATTATCAACTGATTGGGAATGTTTAATGAGTTGCGAGGTGAGTGATGCCGCCTGCAACTAGTGAATTGATTGGTTAGTGAAGTGACCTGCCATAATGGGTAAAAAGTCCCATTATCTAAGCAGGTCGCTAGCCAATTATGGATGATTTTCTTGGATTGAGAGGAAAACATTAAGGATACGTTTCTGACTCTTTCCGTTTGAGGTCTTGAGGATGTTCAACGTCAGAATCCTAGTCAGGATGGGGAAGACCATCGCTGCTAAGATGAGGAAGGGTGATTCAATGGCAACAGCTGCCAACTCATTGAAGAGGTGTCAACTGAGGGTTAGACAGCCAAATCCCCTATAAATTCCCTAGAATTCACTATAATAAAAAACACACATTAAACACAGACATATATACAGACTTAGAGACGGATAAACAATAATAAAGAACATTATTGGTCTTACTGTAGATTTGGTAATAGTTAGACTATCAGCATCTAGCATGAATATTCCATCTTAAGGATATTATTGCAGAAGGCAATAATTGGTAGACTCTCAGAGAAGAGTAGAGATCTGAGCGGGGATCTAGAGATGAAGGGAACCATGGCTAAGGGATTGCTGCCAACTGTGTGTTGGGCTGAAGGAGACTGTCATCAGAGGATCTTAATGAAGATTGAGTGGACAGGATTATAGGGAACGAATCCCTACGAGTACAATATTCAGTATTAATTGGAAATACTGGCCGAAGTGTTGGGCCTGAAGATAATTCTAACTCAACTACAGATAATAGTCATCATACTATTATTGGATTATATATATTCTTACAACGCGAGGTGCATGAGGAAACCAAACCTGTGCAGTAGAAAGATTACTAGGGTTGACTTCCAATAATCACCTACAAAGAGTAAAATTTTTACAAGTTGGTGCTCACTACAGGGGTAGTTGAGTAGAAGAATTTATCCAGAATGTCGTACAAAGAAGAGATGCGAAGGTTGTGGACTGAGATTGCCACAGTGAACCAGAACGCCTTAAACTCTGCGGACCACTGGGAGTTTGCAGCCTTGGAGGAATGCGTAACCAAGGTGGAGGAAGGAGTTGATAAGGTAGCCAACTTCAGGAATGAGTTATTTGGCAAAGTAAGCTCATTAAAGAAGAAAGAAAGAGACCACATCTGAGAGGTCCTATTTCTGAAAATGGAATGTAAAGCAGATCGCGTTCATTTGAGAAAATTTGGTGTGGACATTGAGAAGTTATTAAAAGAAATAGAGAAATTGAAAGCGCACAGAAGTGCAAGTGAGTCTGACATGGCCAATGATGCCAAAGAAGGAAGTCTTTGAACGATACTTGGGAAAATGAATACCCCAAGAAATATGCCACCTGCATTCAATGCTATCTAGAGATGATGCCCGATGACACTCTGCAAGTGAACTGAGTAGCTGAACTGAGAGAATTAGCCCAAAATGACTTAGAGGAATTCAGAGCAACCACTAAATTGCCCACATTCCATCGGAATAACGCCCCAGCATTTTTCCAACTATTTGACATGACCATGAACAGATACGGGGATCATCAGAAGGCGTTGATGGTCATGAACTGCTTAAACATAGATTGCCAAAATCTGGTGTTACCCCACCTGGAGGGGGACAGCTGGTCTTATGCTGAGGCTAAGGCGGCAATAATGAAGGAATTTGGCAGTCCAACCTGCATGTCAAAACGCAAGCAAGACTTTTATGGGAATTCAATTCTGTAAAGATGAGTCTCTTACAAGCTTCATAGATTGATTCTACCAGGAATTGCAGATCCTGGCTGGAGCGAAGGTGTTAGATGACTTTGATGCAAGAATCGCCTTGCAAACGGCCCTTTGGCCCTATTGCAATTTGCATTGAATGATGTCTACTGTATTCACAACTAAGATAACTACCTCACAAATGGTAGACAATTTGAAGATTTTGGGAGCAACGTTCAATGCTCCTAATAGAAGCTTTAAGTCAAATTTGGTCCAAAGTTCAAATCCCATGAAGGGAGGCAAAGGAGCAAAGGAGACTTTTAACTGAACTGTGCCGAGGAATAAGCCCAAGGATTACAATCAGTTAAACAAGAAGGAAAAGGTCTGCTTCCAGTGTGGCGGGAAAGGGCATTTCGCCGCACACTGCAAAAAGCTGAAGGATCAAGTTAATATGGTCCAGGCTAAGAAGACAGCAGTAGCCAAGGATTTGGGAAAAGGTCCCACTTTTCTAGACAAGGAACAGTCTAGAACGGCGGAGAAACCTGTTCCTCCTGATATTATGAATGAAGAAATAGATATTAGTGATCTGTTCATGGATGACGAGCAGGATCAAATATAATAAGTGGTCAACATGGACATATACGCGATGACCAGAGCCAGGGTGAAGAAGATCGACCCCAAGATAGTTCAGGAGGTTGCCCAGCCATACGCCCAACAACTGGCAGAGAAGATTCAGACCACCAAAAATCCTGATGAGTTAACCAATATTTGCTTAGATGAGGCCAACCTGTCAATTCCCCTTGGCACAATTAAGGAATCGTTTCCTGAATTATCAGCGCAGATATATAATACCCTAAATTTGGCTAATAACGCCGCAATTTACTCAGTAAATACCCTATTACAATACTCCAAGTGTACATATATAGATATTCAGGTGAATCGAGTAAGGGTATGGGTGATAGTAGACAGCGGAGCGCCCATCAACATTATGTCAACCAAGCTGGTGAAGAAGATGAAGATCTCTCTGGACTTGGAACACAAGAAGGAATATGGAACAGTTGGGCCAAACACCACCGTTTCCTGTGGAGCGTATAGTGCGCTGCCACTACAATACAGGTCATTGGTGGTATCCACGCCAGCAATAGTTTTGGTGAATCAAAACTATGATATCCTGATTGGAATGGAGTTTCTGCGGATATATGGAGTTATATGTAACTTTGAGGATAATATGTTGACCATCCTGGGTCAGATGTTACCATTAGTATATCAAAAGAATGGTGAAGTTCTGTTGAACCGGAGAAATAACTTCATCAACTTGATATACAATGATGGCATTGTACCAATTCTGTACCAATTAGTTGGTAGGAAGCGATGGGAGATGCCAGTCAAAATCCTAGAGAACTGGGGAATTTCTTTGAAGATCAAGAAAGAAGAAACCATACTGGCTGGATTGCAGATGATGGTTGACACAGGGTTGACTCTAGAAATTCTGGAGTTGTTGTATGGAGAAGTTGGAAGCCCCTGGAAAAAGTCCAGAGTGGAGCCTTGGGTGGCTCCTGGGGTAATTATGCTGGGCTATGGAGAAATACAAGTTCTCTTGGCAAATTTAAGTGAAAAACTGATGAAGATTAAGAAAAATCAAATCATTATATTTATTCATCTAATCCCAACAGCAGAATTGAGACAATTCCATGATTCTGGATCTCTTGAGGAAATGGGATTACCGGCCAGAGTGGCCAAAAGCATCAACTTATTAGTTGATTGAGAGAAGCTCGCAGATCTGCTGGAAGGGCAGAAGGAGGAGGTGCTCAAATTATTTGAGAGATATCGGGAAATATTTGCTCAGGATGATCACAATTTGGGATGTGCACAAGGCATAATTCACAAAGTCGACACCAGAGAAAATTTACTGTTAAGAATGAGACCGATATGAAGATCAAAAGCCGCTGAAGTGGTAGTAGAACCTACATTGGGGATGAGTACTGAACAATATCTAAGCCAACTGACAAGTATCCTGACTGATATGCAATCACAAGCATTTGATACTACCTTAAAGAAAAGGATATGAGCGAAATTGATGGATGGTAAGAACCAACCACCATTAGAAGAATATCAAATAGGAGAAAAGTTGCCTATTGCAATATGCATGGCATCAGATGAAGAAACAAGTTGGATGCATTATGGTCAGGTCCGTTCAAAGTAATCGCCAAGATGGCAACTGATGCTTATTTCATCAAGAATCTCTTGGATGGAAGAGTTATAAATCGAGTCCACACTAAGTATTTAAAGCGGTGGATCAAAGAAAAAAATAAAAAAAGAGTTCCTAAAGGACCAATGAACCATTAAGTTGGTCATGTCCTAATGATTAGGTCAAGTCCAAAAAAGGACCTTTGAACCAATCTAGATGGTTAAGTCTGAAAAAAAGGACCTCTGAACCATAGAAAACTGGTAGGTTTAAGTGCCCAGGATCCAGTTTGGGGGAAAAGATGGACCTCTGAACCAAAACAAGGTCAAGTCCCATAGAAAAAAGAAGAAAAGAAAAATAAAAAATTGATAAAAGATGTTGTAAAAAAACATATAAAAATCTCAGATAAAAAAGCCAATATATTTTTATAAAATTTTTAATATTGGTTGTCCTCAGTGCAGGGATGATTCCGCCTATGTTGCCTCTTGGGGGAGGGAGGATGGATTGCAGTAGGAAAGAATAGCCCATTGAAATCAATATATGATTGGATACTTTCAAGGGCGAGTCCTACTCAAAACCACATTTGTTGAGCTGACGCCAAGCCCTGAGAGAACGCGACTAGGGGAAGAGAAATAGATATGTTGGAAGATGCCAATCATGAAACCCTGGAGTGGGATGGAAAACAGCAATAAAGGAAGAGGCAATTGAACAACCCCAAGTAATCCTGATAAGGCACCAGCACTGGAAGATTTGTCTTGAGTGCCTGTTGACGGGCCTCATCAAGAACACTGGACATGTGAGCTGGCAGTGAAGAAGGAATACTCGAGGGAGGTTGTTGAATCATACCCCCAATTAGTGCCATCAATGGAAGATAGCGATGGGAAGCTCCAGAGAAGAGGTAGTCATGTAAAGAACAGATTGAATCCTGTAAACGATGAATACAGGATTCTTGGAAGCTGAAGCTGAATGATCAATGAAAGTCAGGCGAGGCTGGAAGCTTTGTCGACCAACTTAGAAGAACTTGGCCAGCAAAGCGGAGAGCATAAGTGGCAGTATCCCAATCCAGAAGGTTGTCCAGATCTGAGGGATTCAGCGCTAATGACAATGCCTTGGTGACTTGCGCTCAAAGTTCAGCATAGGGGAGCTCAGTATGAATGCTGTTCCCAATTGAAAGCTCAGAAACCAGCACCACAGGTTGTTAAAATTGACCGAGTCAGAAGAGGAACTCAGGGAGCAAATCTGACCTGGCCAGGAATGAATGATCCAAAGAAGTCAGCATAACCTCTGGAGCATCGATGATGATGTTTGGAGCCTCAGTGAAAGGAGCCAAATCCAGAAGGGTTTCAAGGTCCAACTCAGGGATCAACTGCATGGGAAGAGTCAGCCAAGAGTTATTTGAAATGATGGCAAGCCTGGTTTTGGTGAGATTGGATACTGTTACCGGTAACTCGATGGAAGGACTATCTCCTTATGCCAGGCTAGGCGTATGAGTCCTGGAAGGACCATAGAAGAGGGTCCGCTGAGCATCCTGACTCATTTGCTGGAAGAGGCGGAGGTCTGAATTTGACAAGCTGTTAAGAAGTTGTTGATAAGGGAATTCCAAGTTTGACATATGAGCAGGACTAGAGGGGGGATGTCAGACTGATATAGAAGTTGACATTATGCACCCTACACTCCATTAGGCTCCAATTTCAGGAATTTAATTTAATTTCATAAAATTAATAAAATATGCTTTCCAAGGGAAGAATGACTTACAGCCAAGAGGTTATGAGCAAAATAACAAAGGTGAACATAAATAAGTATTCTTACATCGATGAATCCTCCCCTTGGGTTGGGACCATCTAGTACTAAAAAATAAGTATTCTTAATCAAGCTGCAAGATAAATATCGATGGCAAGAATCTCCTGTCTAGGATGAGGAGAGAATCAGGAATTTGAGGACGCCAGACCAAGAAACCTGAATATGACAGTGGACCATATACCCTGATGGGGGGAAAACTGGATCCTGGGAAAAAGATCATCACAAGTAAATCGATCAGCCTGGCATGACAAGAAGTCATAGGGACTGCACTCTATGTAGGCAGTAGCGAGGAGGAAAAGGAGGAATGCTGTATGCTGAAGGTCATCCCAAGCAGCGTTGAGTATTGATGAAGTACTCCGATTGAACCAATGAAGTATTCAACCAGGTGTCCAAAGTGGTGTTTCCATACCCAGTCCTTTTCTCGCTTTGAAACCTAGGCAAAAGGGGGATGTGTTGGGATTTTTGTCCATATTCCCAGCCTGCTAGATTACCTGGTAGCGCTAGGGGAAAAATTTCCTAAAGTGAAGTGAATTGGAAATTGGTTGACCCAAATCTTAGAGAAACTACGTTCAGGGGATTTTAGGATATTTGTCTGGTCATATTCATTGGGGATCAATCTGGATGAATACCTAATATCTCATTGGGTGGAGCGGCTGACAAAATAAGGGCATCTGATAGTAATTAACTATCAGGTATACCAATTGGGATCAGTCAGGTTTCATCATCAACTGATTGGGAATGTTTAATGAGTTGCGAGGCGAGTGATGCTGCCTGCAACTAGCGAACCAATTAGTTAGTGAAGTGACCTGCCATAATGGGTAAAAAGTCCCATTATCTAAGCAGGTCGCTAGCCAGTTATGGATGATTCACTTGGATTGAGAGGAAAACATTAAGGATACGTTTCTGACTCTTTCCATTTGAGGTCTTGAGAATGTCCAACGTCAAAATCCTAGTCAGGATGGGGAAGACCATCGCTGCCAAGATGAGGAAGGGTGATTCAATGGCAACAGCTGCCAACTCATCGAAGAGGTGTCAACTGAGGGTTAGACAGCCAAATCCCCTATAGATCCCTAGAATTCACTATAATAAAAAACACACATTAAACACAGACATATATACAGACATAGAGACGGATAAACAATAATAAAGAACATTATTGGTCTTACTGAAGATTTGGTAATAGTTAGACTATCAGCATCTAGCGTGAATATTCCATCTCAAGGATATTATTGCAGAAGGCAATAATTGGTAGACTCTCAGAGAAGAATAGAGATCTGAGCGGGGATCTAGAGATGAAGGAACCATGGCTAAGGGATTGCTGCCAACTGTGTGTTGGGCTGAAGGAGACTGTCATCAGAGGATCTTAATGAAGATTGAGTGGACAGGATTATAGGGAACGAATCTCTACGAGTACAATATTCAGTATTAATTGGAAATACTGGCCGAAGTGTTGGGCCTGAAGATAATTCTAACTCAACTACAGATAATAGTCGTCGTACTATAATTGGATTATATATATTCTTACAACGCGAGGTGCATGAGGAAACCAAACCTGTGCAGTAGAAAGATTACTAGGGTTGACCTCCAATAATCAACTACAAAGAGTAAAAATTTACAGCGTTCACCAGATCCAGCTTAGAGAACACACGGGATTTGGCGATTGCCTGGCTGATCATCTGCTCCAGAGGCAGGGGGTAGGGATCAGAAACTGTTATTTTGTTTAAATGGCCATAATCTACACAGGGATGAATAGAACCATTCGCCTTTCTGGCGAAGATGATGGGGGAGGCTACAGGTGAGGTCTCCTTGAACAACCACCCTTTCTTCAGCATATCGTCCAACCAGGTATTGAGTGCAACTTCTTCCTCCGCTGTATGGGGATACAACGGGCAGTTGATGTTCACCAACTCCACAGTCATTCAAAACCTGCAATTGAACCTAGTATGTGGAGGCAGGTGATCCACCTTTATCAAGTCAAAAATTCTCCAATAGCACATTAAGCTCTCAGGAAAATTGGCTGAAATGCCCGCAAAAGTGACTAGGGAAGTGATAGAACTGATTTCCTGTGTCTTCTTAAGGGTGTCGATCAAGGAAAATTCTCCCTCCAGATGATCATTAGCAAATGACAACATATTAGACTCCAAGTGAATTTTAACATGTTGTCAGCGCCACCACCCCACACCTAAGATCACTGGAAACACTAGCTTTGGCATGGCCAAAAATTGATCGCAGAAGCTGAACTGGTGGATTGAAAAAGGTACCTGTCAGTAAATGAAATACAAGGTCTGGAAAGCAGATGAGGCCACCATCCTGAGGGACCCACATCCATTTCCAGTTTCAATTGTTGAGCCAGCTCAACACTCATGAAGCTTTCTGCAGCTCTAGAATCCACCAGGGCCTTGAAAGTAACATGGTGTGAGCTGATACTAACCTTCATGGGCAATAAGAAATAAGCAAAGTTTTGTTTATTGGAAGATTTGACTAACTCATTTGCAACTGAAGAAATAAAGTAATAAAGGGGTAAGGTCGGGGCCTTTGCTGAAGTGAAGATTGGGAGTACGAGTGTGGGGAAAATGACTTCTCCTCTGAGCCATAACAGATTCATTTATAAAAGTGACTCTGTATTGGCCAACTCAGACCCAGGGGTTACAACAGGATTGGGGCCCAAATCTTCTGCTAGTTTGGAGATAGGCACATCATCAGTGTCTACTTTGGGTAAGCCAATCATATAATTCCCCTTCTGACAATGGGTGACATGACGGGGCAAGGCGTTGATGGTGGTCGTGGTGGCACATATTTGATATACTGATCCTTGGATGGAAGACCAGACCTTGTGATCAGCGGAACCTGAATCCAAGCCTTATCTAAAGACTTCCTGAAGCATATTGGTAGAGAGACCTGACATGGGGGCCAGTTCATGGAAGTTAGAAATCAAAGAAACTAGGATGGGGGCTTTGGCCATGGCATAAATCAGCCTGAAAAGGTGTCCAATTGTGACACAGGGGGTTTCAGGGCAGCCAACATGACCGCCATCAGTGGGGTGGAGTCTCCTGCTTGTGAGGAAGAGTGCAAAAGACCTCTCACCCAACGGCGGGCATCCTCATCCACAGCATCTAACAACGCGAGCCCTTGTTGGGCATGGGATGATGTGGAAGCGTTATTAAGCACAATTGCTGTATGCATTTGCACTTCAGCAAGTGCATTGAGAACTTGATTGGCGATCTCCCAGGAGGGGACACTCAAACTTCCCTCTCTGGGCTACCGCGCAGCTTGGGTGGATTGAAGAAGATTTCCCAAGGTAGAGAGGATACTTCTACAAAGTCGAAAGCAAACAAACAACAAACAGCAAACTACTGATTTCACATTTATTTGGTAAAGGGTAACCACTGCAGCGCCCAGTTCAAAGAACAAGGCATAAGTGGCTGGAAATAATGGTTGGTCGATTATGTCATGGAAATTGGCAGAAGAAGCTTAGACTGGCCTGCCAGTCAGGATGCGTAAGCACCCAAAAAGCAAGCCAGAATGCCAGAGGCATTGCCAACTGAATGACTTTATATGGAGTATGATGAATTGTTGGTGTAACACAACAGTGAGTATGATTCTGACAATGAACCACAATGAGCCCGCTTCTGACCCAGGGGGCCTTACTGCAGGGGATGGGATCACAGAGATAGTTTCTATAAGTTCATCAGTATATGGGGTCATTTCAACTTGGGAGGCAAGGAGACAGATTCTCTCTTGCAATTGGTGGACATAAGTCCACAAGATTCCCAGTGTACTGTTGCCAGAAGTTTGTGAGAACGGGGTTGTAGAGCCAAAAATATTGGACTCACTGAATTAATCGACAACAGAGGGGGCCATAGTGACCACAAGTACTGGTAGAGCCCATCCGTATATGGACCGACAGGCCACCAGGGAAACGCCATCAGGGATGCGGTCAGAAGGAATAAACACAATAAAAATTTGTTTGGTTTTTTGGCAAAATTTTTATTGAAAGAAAAGGAAGAAAAATGACCAACAATTTTCTCAGTGCTATGCAAATAATTAGCTAGTGTTTGATTGGGGTAGTGATAAGCTGGGATCAGGACCCTCAATTTTGACCTAACCAGCAAATTATTTGGGAATGGGCGGGTTTGTTCCTTGAGAATTGACATTAAGAAATTTGGCGGTGGGCTGAGTCGCTGTCAGTTTGACCTCAAGCATCCAAACTGAGGCTCAGCTACATTTCTGATGGTTGGTGTGATGGCATTTGGCCCAACGAGTGATGGGAATCCCCCAAGGCCACCCCACATAGGGATGGGACCATTTGGTTGGGAACAGGTTAGGACGCCCAACCCGCCCACGCTCAGTTGCTGGGCCATGCGTTCAGTCAGTGGCATCACATCAGTTGCTACACCTGAATTATCAACATGGGACTTCAAACCCTTGTCGATGGCGTCTGATGCTACAGCCTGCCCATTGAGGATGATCCACAATGACTTTGGAAGGGAGGGATTTGTTCAATTGGCCCATTAATTGAATTGGAACCATTGGGCTTTCCAGCTGATAATTCAGTCTTTATGCTTTTCTGGCCATTTGAGATCTGAGCATCGGCCAGATTGCCACTCAAATTATGTTTGGTTGATTTCAATTTGACAATCTCAGCGCGGATTTTTCTGATTACCCATAACAGTTCTGCTGAGGTAAGTGTGGGTACTGGGGGAGGGATCTGAAGCGGAAGAGCTGTTACCCAGCGCTCGTCTACTATATGAGCGAGATCTCCTGAGTAACAAGGAGCACCGCCATCATCTTTGGTGTCTTCTTACTTGGGAATGAAAAAATGGCCAGATCAACGGCCAGGGGACGTTCCCTGGGGCTTACACATATGATTGTTTCTCAAGCGGTCAATGAGGCCATTATGCAGCTAGATGTCCAGACAAACTGAATGTCAATACAGTACTAGTTGCACAAACGAACAGGGAAAAATTGAGTGAAGTAGAGATGGGACGCTCAACTTCTGCATCCAAATCTAATTGTCCCTGATGCTTCTCACAAGTCACTTAATGTCAGTCCTGGTACTCACACCAGCAACTTATTTTATCAACAGAATCCTTACAATATATTGCCTCAGGCTAAAAGAGAGACCCCAATAATGCTGACATGGAATTTTGCTGAGAGGTGCAAAAGCCATACACCTGGCAAATCCTTGAGCGGAATGGTACAGCTGAAGGTGAACCTTCAACACATGTCACAGCTCTAGAGGGGATGGAAGAGGCGATTCCAGTAGAGAAAATTGCCCAGGAGTATTTGAATGTCAGTGCTTGTATTCTCACTTTCTGAATAAATAAAAGCCCTTAGATGTTTATGTAATAAACACCAATGGTTCTTCTTATTTAAAAAGTACATAATGTGACATTTTTGTACAATGTACCAAAATTCAAACAATATCAATACTAGTGCTCCTGTCAATATAGTATCCATCAAGCTCGTAGCTAAGCTTCCATTGAAGCCTGATGGGTTCACTAAATAAAGTATGGAACTGTGAGGCATAGAGCACTTTGTCAGAGGGAGCTTGCAGTGTGTTGGCTTTGAGGCTTAGGTCAGTCGGGGCATCTGCTCCATTTGTGATTTTGCCTAGTAACAATTACAACATGTTGATTGGAGCTGCATTAATGCAGCAATTTGGGGCTTTGGTCAATATGGCGGAAGAAACCATTAGTATTCTAGCCAACAGATCCCCATTTACTTTACTTCAGCGCAGTCCCAAAGATCTCAATCTGCTCTAGCTAAATTGATCTTGCGTACAGTGGTGGGGTGATTCCTGTTCAATATCAGTGGATGAAGCGGAGGACCCATGTGCTTCCTAACCAGATTTTCAAGTACAATGGTATTCCACTGCGAGCTGTGAGTGCTTTAAGCATACTTTATGGGCATTAGGTCTTAAAAGGGATGGAGCTAAAAATAGATATCCTGGAAGGTCTATATGGTGAGATTATGGGGCCCTATCAGCAATTGTGGCTTAAACCTCATGTGGCTCTGGGGTTTCTATTGGTTGAACAGGGAATGTTAGAGCCATCAAAGAGTCCCTGGAAATCCCCAGTGTTAATCATCAAAAAGAAAGATGGCTCCAATCGAGTAGTAATTGACTAATGGAAGCTTAACAGTATTGTGAAGAAAGACTTGTACCTGCTTATGCATATTGATGATGTGTAAGATCAGCTGGGTGGTTCCATATATTTTTCTGTCATGGACTTGATATTGAGGTACTGTCAAATTGATTGCCAATTGTGGAAAAAGACAAGTGTGCTATAATTATCTCAAAAGGGTTGTTCCAGCCTACAAATATGCCACAGGGTTTGTGCAACGCAGCAGCTATGTTCCAGCGGGCTAAGAACTCTATTTTGGGTAGCCTTAGAAGTCTTGCGTTCTTTTCTACCTTGGCAATGTTAATTTGTCCTTGAAGACGTTCACAGAACATCTCAATTACCTGGAACAAGTTTTCACTGACTTGCTGAAGCTAACATCAAAATTAAGGCTGAAAGTGCCACTTCTTTAGAAAGCAGTTGGAATACCTTGGGTTTGAGGTAGACTCAAAAGGGCTTAGTCCTCAGCTGGCAAAAGTGGAAGATATAAGTGTTATGACTCAACTGGGTATTAACATGATGTTTAGATTTTTTGGGGATTGTCAGTTTCTACTGGCAGTTTATTCCTAGTTTCAGCTATATTGGGGCTCTGAACTTTGCGCTATTAAAAAATGATGCCATCTTTGACTAGATGGAACAAAGTGCTGGTATTTTTGCCCACATTTCCAGCCATCTAGATTACCAGGGGTCGCTAGGAGATAATTCCCTATAACAAGTGAATTGGATATTGGTTGGCCCCAATTTTAGGTTAGAAATGTTTGGGGATTTAAGTAATTCACCTGATTTAGATCCATTAGGGATTAATCTAGGTGAATGCTTAAGAACTTGTTGGCAGAGTTGTCAACAAAATGGGGAATATGATAGTTTATTGATGATTAACTAACAGGTATACCAATTTGGATTGGTTGGGTTTCATCACCAACTGATTGGGAATTTAAGGAGCAAGTTGTAAGCGAGTGATGAATCCTGCAACTAGTGAGAGATTAGTTGGTTTGCGACCTGCCTTAATGGGTAACAAATCTCATTACCTAATCAGGTCGCTTGCTAGCAAATATGGTTAGTTTGCTGAGATTGAGTAGATAAACGTTAGGGACACGTTTTCTGACTCTTTCCATTTTAGGTCTTGAGGGTGACTGATGAAGGAATCCTAACCAGGATGGTGAAGGCCATCTCTAATGAGATGACAAAGGGTAATTCAATGGCAACGGCTGCCTTTTCATTACTGAGGCGCTAACCAAGGTTGGGCGCTGAATTCCCTTTATTAATTTCCCTGAGAATTCACTTAATAAAAACATACTTTAGCAGAATTTATTATTAGTTTTATTCATCCTCAAGGAAATTATTGCTGTGTGCTTTAATTGGAGACACTTTAGTAGCATAAAGAGTAAGGATAGAGGATCCAGAGAAAAGAAGCTGAGCTAAGATGGGAATTTCTGCCAACTGTGTGTCACCAGAGAAAAGGCCGCAAACTAAGATCTGAGCATGGATTGAGTTAGGCGGATAAGGGTTATAATCCCTACTGAGGACGTCTAGAGTTTTTTGAGGAGAGATACTGATCAAGCGTTGGAACTAACACTAGTGATATATTAAAATTACGGATTTTAGGCTTCATACTATTATCAATCATATATATCATTAGAAAACATGAGGATTGCACAACATTGAACCTGTGCAGTTATTAATTTTAGGGTTGATATTTGTGAACGAGCAGCAAAGCCACTAAGATTTTTTACAATGTTCCTCACTACAGGGGTTTTAATTGAGTAGGATACTATGACAAAATGTTGTACAAGGATGAGTTAAGAAAACTCTGGATGGAGTTGGCAACCATAAACAAGAACGCCTTAAATTCTGCGGATCAATTAGAAAATTATTGCCTTGGAGGAGAGAGTTATCAAGATCAAGGAAGGAGTCAAAAATGTCACTAGTTTCAGCAATGAATTACTTGGAAAGTAACGGCATTGAAGTTAAAGGAAGGAGATTTAGTTAAAGAAGTATTATTCTTAAAAATGGAACATGAAGTAGATCACAGTTGACTATGGGCATTCAGCGCGATATAGAGCAGCTTATTAAGAAAATTGAGGTGTTGAAGACTCACAAATGTGAATGTGAGCCCTATGTGGTGACTGACGCTGAAGAGAGGACCCCAAGGACTCCAGTTGGAAAATGAACATTCCATGAAATATGCTTCCCACTTTCACAGCCATTTCAGAGATGACTCTCAAAATTATTCCTCAAGTTAGTTGAGTATCCAAACTAAGAGTGGTGGCTAGAGAAACTTTGAAGTAACTTAAAGCTACACCAAAGTTACCTACTTTCCACCAGGATAACGTCCTGCATTTTTTCGATTATTTGACATGACAATGTTTGGTTACGTGATTATCAAAAAGCTTTGTAGATGATTAATTGCTTGAATAACAATTGTCAGAACCTAGTGTTGCCCCATCTAGAGGGGACAGCTGGTCATACTCTGAGGCCAAGGCGACCATTATGAAAGAATTTGGAAGTCCTATGTGCATATCAAAGTAAAAGCAAGAATTCATGGGAATCCAATTTCAGATGGATGAATACTTGGTGAGTTTTGCTAATCACTTCTATCAAGAAACGCATATTTTGGTTAGAGAAAAAGTGCTGGATGTTTGATGCATGATTGTTCTGCAAGCGGCCCTTCAGCTCTATCACAAGTTGCATTGAATGGCTGCTTTCATGTTTGCAATGGAGATCACCACCTCACAGATGGTGGATCATTTGAAAATATTAGGATCTACCTTTGATGCTCCAAATAGAAGTTTAAAACTGAATCCAGTATGAAATTCAAATCCCACAAAGAGGAATAAGAGGCTAAGGAATCCACTTATCAAACCATGCCAGGAAATTAACCTGAAGATTTCAAGTGGATGATAAAAAAGAAAAATGCTGTTATTAATGTGGAGGAAAAGGACACTTCACTATGCACTGCAAGAAGTCTAAAGAACAGATTAATGTGGTCTAATCAAAAGAGTCTAAATCTACACAAGAGTCTGGAAATGGGCCCTCAGCCAAGATGAAGAACAGTCTAGAGCTGCGGAAAAGTCTGTTCCCCCCAATATTATGCAAGAAGAAATTGACATAGTGATCTGTTTGTAGATGATGACGCACAGAATCAACTATTCAAGTGGTCACTTTATACATGAACGCAGTAATCAGACCTGAAGCAAAGGGGATTGACCCCAGAATAATTAAGGAAGTTGCTCAGCTGTATGCGTGGCAACTGGAAGACAAGATTTGAGCCATGGAGAATCTGGAAGAACTGACTAAAGTTAAATTAGATGTGGCAAACCTGTCTAACCCCTTAGTGCAATCAAGGAATCATTTCCTGATCTTTCCACGCAGATAATTCAAAACCTCAATTTGGCAAATAATACAGCTATACACTCAGAAAATATGATTTTACAATACTGCAAGTGTACATATACAGATATACTAGTTATTGAGCTTGAGTGCAGGCGATAGTTGTCAGTGGAGTGCCCATCAACATTGTCTCAACCAAGCTGGTGAAGAAGACGAGGATCTCGCCCAATTTAAAACACAAGAAAGAATATGGACAGCTGTACTGAATACCACCATCTCCTGTGGAGCTTATAGCACTCTACCACTTCAATTTGGATCCTTAGTGGTATCCGCCTCAGCAATAGTTTTGGCCAACCAAAAGTATGAAATGCTGATTGGGACAGAGTTTCTACAAAAAATACAAAGTTAAATGTAACTTTGAGGATAATACGTTGACCATATTGGGCCAGATGTTACCATTGCTATATCAGAAAAATGGGGAAGCTCCACTGACAAAAAGAAATAATTTCATCAGTCTGGTCTACAATGACAGCATTATCCTGATTTAATAGAAATTAGTTGGCCAGAAGCGATGAGAAATGCCGACATAAATCCTGGAAAATCAGGGGAATTCCTCTGAACATTATGAGATCAAGAAGCATACTGCTGGGACACAGATAATAGTCAGCACGGGGTTGACATTGGAGATACCTGAGCTTCTGTGTGGAGAAGTTGAAAGCCCCTGAAAGTAGTCCAGAGTAGAGCCTTTGGTGGCGCCTGGATAAAATATGCCATGGACATGGAAAAATTCGAGTTCTCCTGGTGAATTTGAGCAAAAAACTGATGCAGATTGTGAAAAATCATATCGCTGTGTTTGTTCATCTAATCTTGGCAGCTGAATTGAGCAAATTACATGATTTTGGGACCCTTGATGAAATGGGATTACCAGCTGGGGTGACCAAAACTATCAATTTATTTGTTGATTGAGAGCAGCTCACTGATCTGATGGACAGACATCAAGAGGAGGTGCTTGAGCTATTTGGCAAGTATTGGGAAGTATTTGCATAGGACAGTCATGATTTGGGATGTGCGAGAAATGTAATCCACAAGGTTGATACTGGGGAAACTTTGCTGATAAGGATGATACTGATTCGATGGTCAAATGCAGCTGAAGTGGTTATGGAGTAAGAAATCAGCAAATAGTGTAGCATGGGCTTCTAGTTCTGTTGTTGAGTCCCTGGGCGATCCTCATCCTTATCATGAAGAAGAAGGATGGCTCTAATAGGGTGGAGATCAATTTTTGGAAGCTGAATGAGTTATGGAGACGGATTTGTATCCACTACCACAAATCAATGATGCATTAGATTGTTTGGGAGAAGCAAAGTATTTCTCCGCAATGGATCTAATATTGAGATAGTGACAAATTGATTTTCCAAGAGAAGACCAAGAGAAGTGTGCATCTATCACAGTGCAGGGCCTTTATCAACCAACAAGAATACCCCAGGGTCTATGCAATGCGCCTGTGACGCTCCAGAGGGTCATGGACGCTGTCTAAAATGACCTGAAGTTGTCATGCAGCCTGGTGTAACTGGACAAAATAAATGTGTTCAGTAGGACATTTACTGACCATTTACACCACTTGAAGGAAGTTTTTAAGTGACTATTTGCGGCTAACCTGAAGATCAAGCTAAGGAAGTGCCACTATTCAAGAAAGAGTTGGAATATTTGGGATTTGTAATCAACTCTAGTGGACTGTAGCTGCAAGCCCGAAATTGAAGCCATATAGTGAATGGCTGTACCAAAGAGTGTCTGAGATATCCAATTGTTTTTTGAAATGGTCAGATACTATAGAAGATTTATTCAGTATTTTGCTAGAATCACCAAGCCCTTTTTCAATTTTATAAATGATCCAAAAAATATAGGAGCAAAGAGGCCTAGAGTTCTTTCAATGAACTACATTAGTATCTAATAGATTCTCCAATTTTGAAATATCTGAAATTGATTGAGAATTTACAATACAAACTGATGCTTCATTAATAGCAATTGGCGCCATCCTGAGCCAAGTGGATGAACTCAGGGATGAACATCTGGTCGCGTATCTGAACCAGACACTCTCAGCAGCTGAGAGGAATTACATCATAACTGAGCATGAATGCTTTATCATAATTTACCTTGTATCCAGTTTCAGGGGTATATCCATGGAATGCACTTCAAAATAGTGACTAACTACTCCTTGTTGCATTGGCTACACAATTTAAGAGAACTGGAAGGACGACTAGCCCAATGGGCATTAAAGCTACAGGCCTATGATTATGAGATAGTCAACCAAGCTGGAGCTTCTCATCATAATACGGATGGCTTATCAAGGTTATTAATGGTCCAATTGGTATACCAGAAGGTGGATGAGCTATTCCAGAGAATGGTCAAAGGAGAAAATTGGAACAAGCCCTGAGAAATCCAAGGTGCACTTCAAAAGCGATGGAAAAGACCAAGATCATGGCTGGACAAGTTCTAAGATGATCAATGGGAAATGTTTACTATTCCCAAAGCCATTGAAACATAAGGCTATTGTTTAAGCCGCTCATAAAGTTGTCAGGAATGGAGGCTTGAGGAAGACAACTATCATATTTTCCAGTATTATTACTGGGAGTCCATCAACTACAATATAGTGGATTATCTGGCTTGTTGTGTGGAGTGCCAGTTGAATAATCTCCACAAGAACATGACTGGATACTGACTGGTCTGCCCTGGATTTGTTTGGCATATGGTGTCCATTGACATGACGGGTTTATTAGAAATGGGTACAGGGGAAGTAAAAATTATAGTTGCAATTGACCATCTGACAAGATGGGTCAAGATGAAAGCCCTGACAAAAATAAAGTCTACAAGCACCGCAAAGGTTATCATATATTGAGTAGTATATTGACATGAATGCCTGCAGGTCTTGTTGAGCAATAATGGAACAAATTGTATGTCTCATGTGATCTTGAAATTAAATGAAATAATGGGGATCCAAGGAGTCATAACAGTATCTTAGTATCTGGAGATGAAAGGACTAGTAGAATGGGTCAATGGGACGCTGACCGCAATGCTGAGGAAGCTGGTTGCAGGAAGAACTTCTGCATGGGGACGCACCTTAGTTTGATGATGTTCACATACAACATAAGTCATTATACGGCGACAGGAAAAACGCCGTTTGAGTTGCTATACAGAAGGAAGGCTATTTTGCTGCAAATTTTATATTTTGAAGTAGAACCAGCATCAGGGATGGGTGCTGAGCAGTATCATAAATGATTGTCAAATATCCTGATTGGAATGCAAAAGCAAGCATTTGATAAAATCTTAAAGAAAAGGATCAGAGCAAAAAATGACAGATGATAAGAACTGACTGGCCTTATAAGAATACAAAATAGGCAAAAGAGTTGCCTATTGTGATATGCATGGTTTTTGGAGAAGAAACAAACTAGATGCACTGTGGTTAGGTCCATTCAAGATTATTGCAAAGATGGTGATGGGCGCCTATTCTATCAAGAACCTCTTGGATGAAAGAATAGTAAATTAAGTCCATGATAAGTACTTAGAGCGGTAATCTTTAAAACCTAATAAAAAGTGTTCCCAAGGGAGCGCTGAACCATTAAGATAGTTGTCCTGATGATTTAGTTAAGTCCAAGAAAGAGACTGCTGAACATAACTAGATGATCAAGTCTTAAAAATAAGACCTCTGAGCCATAGAAAGCTGGTAGATCTAAGTATACCTAGGAGCCAGTCCGGGAATAAATAAAAAAGGTGGACCACTGAACCAAATGAAATTCAAGTCCCATATAAAAAAGAAGGAAAGAAAAAAATAAAAGATTGATAAAGATTTAGCAGAAAAAATTATTAGACCACATAAAAAAGATATATTTCTATATTTTTTTATTGGTTGTCCTTGACTCAGGAGATGATTCCACCTATATTGCCTCTTGGGTTAGGGGGGATGTATTGCAGTAGGAGTAAACAAACTGTCAAAATCTATATGAGATCAGACGCTAGCAAGGGCTAGACCTACTAAAAGCCAAGTTCGCTAATGGAGGCAGATCTCTGTGAGAATGCAACTAGGGAAAGAGAGATGGAAATGATGGCACTTGCCAAAGGTGATACCCCAGATTGGAGGAGGGAAGTAACAGAACAAGAAGAGGCAGTTGGCAAATAACCCCAAGTAATCCCATATGGCACCAGAGCTGCAAGATTGATCTCAAGCACTTGACAATGGACTTCATAAAGAATACTGGACATATGAGCCAGCATTGAGCGTTGGACACTTGCCTCCTAGGCTTCATAATAAGAAGATTGTGGGTGAATTTTGGCATAATAGAGGATATGTCAGAAATTTATGAGTCCATGACAAGGAGAAATTGAATTTAGTAATAATAATGATTTAGTTGGCCAAAAGACCCTGGCCAATTCTTGGTGGAACCCCACAGATTGGGGTAACACAATTTCAACTCCTCTCCAGGAAACTAAATCAATAACTAATAGTCAGATTACTCTGATCACAAAGCAGACCATGGGGCATCCATCAGATGGTTTTTCCCCAACCATTCCCAGGTCCATTCAAGCACCTACGCGGGGGCCACCCCTTTTATAGGCGTGGCAGGGGTCCCCCAAAGTGAAATAATTTTCTTAAATGGGGATTGACTGAGATATATCAAGTCACTACCTCATGGGTACATCTTGGCTAATAATGATTCTCCATCCATTGTTCCGTCAAAGCGATGTGGGTTTGTCAAGCCTTGATAGGAGAATCGCATATTAACTAATTTGTAATTTCCCAAGCTATATAAACGTTGATCCTTGACGCTTTAAATACTCATATTGATATATTATTTGGGATTCTCTCTTTTACCCCCACGTGACCCATAATAAAAAACCCCTTAAAAACAATATAATTTTTTAGTTACTTCTAATACTTAATTTTTATATAATTGGTAAGACACACTCTTAACCTATATTGTTAGATCCATGGCTACCAGCACCAGCGAGCCTATTCTTAACCCTCAAGTGCAACATTGAGCAAGGGGTACTAGGGGGTTACCAAATCATGTCCATAAAGCCATCAGGGGAAGATACCAATAGGATGCACCAGAGATGAGATAGTCAAGCAGGGAGCGAATGGCATCCTGAAAATTATGACTACAAGATGCTTGAAAGTGTAAGCATAAGGAACGATGGAAGCTGGGAGAGGCTGGAAGCTTCCTGGACCAACTTTGAAGAACTTGGTTGCTAAGCAAAGAGCATAGGCTGCAACAACTTGATCTAGAATGTTTTCAAGATTGGAGGGGTTAAGAGCAATGCCTTGGTTACTTAAGTCCTCAATTCTGCATAGGAGAGTTTAGAAAGCTCATGGTTTCTGATGACCAGTTCAGTTGACAGAACAGCTGGTTTGTAATACTGTCTGAGTTGGAAAAGGAACTCTGGAAGCAAGTCCTATATGCCGAGGAACAATCAATAAAGAGTGAAGAGCATTGCTTCTGGAGATAGAATAATTATTATAAGAGTATCTGCAACTGGAGTCAAATACAGGAGAGTTTTTGAAGTCTAACTTGGGAATTGACAACAGAGGAATGATTGGTCATGAGTTGTTTGAGACAAATTATAACCTAGTTTCCTTAAGGTTGAATACCGTTTACAGTAATTCCATGGAAGGACTGGCTTTGGGCACTTGACTGGGAGTATGAGTCACGGGAGGACCTTAGAAGAGGTTCCATCATGCAGATCAACTCATCAGTTGGAAGAGCTGAAAGACTTTATTGGACATGCTATCAAGCAGCTGTTAGTACCAATACTCTAAATTCAACATATGAGCTGGATGAAAGGGGGATGTCAGACTTTTATGATAGTCAACTTTATGCACTCTGGAATCAATTAAGCTCTAATCGCAGGAAAATTAATCTCAAAATTAATGTGATAAGCTCTCCAGAGAAGAATAAAGAATGATATGAGCCAAGAAGCTTACTTCAAGAAGATAACTAGAGCGAATATAAATGAGCATTCTTAATTGCACTGCAAAATCAACATTGACAGCAATAATCTCTTTTCAGGATGAGGAGGAAAATCAGGAAATTGAGGATGCTGGACCAAGAATCCTGAATATGACAGCAGGTCATATGCCCTGATGGGGGAAAATTGGATCCAAGGATTAATATCATCATAAGTTAATCAGCCTAGAATGACAGAAGGTCATGGGGGCCGCACTCTGAGCAGATGGTAGAGAGGAGGTAGAGGATGAGAGCCGCATGCCAAAAGTCATCTTGAGCAGTGTAGATTACCAGTCAGCTCTACTAGCTTGAACCAAAGAATTATTAGACCTAGAGTCTGAAGCAGAATTCTCCTATCCCAATCCTATTCTCACTGGAATATAGGCAAGAGGGGGTATGTGTTGGTAATTTTTTCCAATCCAGCCATATAGATTAATAGAGGTCGCTAGGGAAAATTCTTTATAGTGAGCGAATTGGATATTGGTTGACCCCAACTTTGGGTTAACAATGTTTGGGGGATTTTAGGTAATTTGCCTGGTTTGAATCCATCAGGGATTGATCTGGGTGAATACTTAAGAGCTCGTTGGCCAGAGTTGATAATGAAATGGGGTCATCTGATAGTTGATTAACAATTAAATATCAGGTGTACAATTGGTATCAGTCAGGGTTCATCACCAATCAATTGGGAATTTAAGGAGCAATTTGCAAGGCGAATGATGCTAAATGCAACTAGCAAATCAATCGGTTGGTTTGTGACCTGCCTTAATGGGTAACAAGTCCCATTAACTAAGCAGGTTGCTTGCCAAATATGGTCGTTTCGCTGGTATTGAGTAGAAAACGTTAGTGACACGTTTCTGACTCTTTCCATTTTAGGTCTTGAGGGTGACTGATGAAGGAATCCCAACAAGTATGGGGAAGGCCATCGCTGATGAGATGACAAAGGGTAATTCAATGGCAACGGCTGCCATTTCATTGCTGAGGCGCTAACCAAGATTGGGCGCTGAATTCCCTCTATAAATTTCTCCAAGGAATTACTTAATAAAAAGCGTACTTTAGCAGTATTCATTATTAGTTCAGTCATTTTCAAGGAAATTATTGCTGTGTGCTTTAATTGGAGACTTTTTAGTAGGATAAATAGTAATGATTGAGGATAAAGAGAAGAGAAGCTGAGCTAAGACAGGAATTGCTGCTGACTGTGTTTCACCAGAGGTAAAGCCATAAACTATATCTGAGCAGAGATCAAGTTAGGCGGATAAGGGAGTAGATTCTGAAGAGAGGACATCTTAGTATTTTGAGGTGGAATACTGGTTAAGGTTGACCTAACACTGGTAATCTATTAAACTACTGATAATAGTATTCATACTATTATCAATCATATATATCATCAGACAACGCAAGGATTGCACAACATCAAACCTCTGCAGAAATTAATTTTAGGGGTTGATATCTGTGAACGAGCAGCGAAGCCACTAAGATTTTTAAAACAATGTCAAATTCGCTTTTAATGTTCTAAAAACCGCGTAGGCTAGTGCACCCATTTTGCAATACCCTTATTTTAAGAAGGAATTTATTTTACAAATGGATGCTTTCCTTTCCGCTGTAGGGGCCATGCAATCCCAAAAGGATGATAACTGTGTGGAGCATCCTGTGGCGTATTGTAGCCAAAGCTTAACAGGTCCTGAACAAAATTACACTGTGACTGAGCAGGAGTGCTTAGTGGTAATATACATATATACAGTTCCAGGTATACCTTCATGGGGTGAAATTCAAAATGGTAATGGATTATGCATCCTTGAGTTGGCTGCAGAATCTCTGTGAACATGAAGGATGGCTTGCGCGATGGGCCTTGAGGTTTCAAGAATATGACTTTGAGATTGTACACTAACCAGGGGCAAAACACCAGAACACAGACTGTCTCTCACAATTACTGACGGTCGCCATTATGGCTGATTTGGCAGACATAATGTACAATAAGTTGATTGTGGCCAAATATCACGATGAGCTGCCATAAGTGATTAAAGTGCTGGATGGGCTGCAATGGGATACCTTTGTGAGCAATTTGGAACTGTATAAGTGGATTGGAGAATTGATGCTGAGTTTCTTAAAACCTTCCACTAGACCCACAATTATAATGGATGCTCATAGAGCGGTAGGTCATGTAGGGTTGCAGTAGACGCTGGAGTCCTTGTGACAGCATTACTATTGGGAGAGTATGCACTATGATTTGCTTGAAATGATTACTTGTTGTCACCAGTGCCAAGTGGAGAAACCATTCCACAGCAAGACCACCTACCACTGGTTAAGCCTCGTTTTTCATGGCATACAGTTTCTCTGGTTTTGGTGAGGCCTCTGCAAACTGGCGCAAACCGCTCCAAGTATACAATAGTAGCAATTGACCATGTGACAATATGGGTGAAAGCAAGGGCAATCAGTGATTTAGGGACTGTTATAACCGCCAAGTTCATCCTGGAGTGTTTCATAAGCGACATGGCTGTCCACAAATATCCTCGTGGACAATGGAACCAATTTTATGTCACATTACGCCCAAGTTGAAAGAACTAATGACAATCCGCAGGGTCTTAACTACGCCCACCACTTTGAATCTAATGGAATGGTAGAACAGGTCAATGGAACCTTAGTAAAATTCTCTGTAAGCTTGTAAAGGATTGGCCTTCGGAATGGTGTACCCTCTTATCCACCACTGTCTTTTTATATAATATTAGCTACCGCACATCAACTGGCTTGAGTCCTTTCCAACTATTCTATAGAAGACATCCAGCGTTGCTAGCATTGCTTAATCCCTGTGTGGAGAAGGCTGGCGGAGTCAATCCTCAACTCTATCTATTTGTATTAACAGACATGCTTATTAAACTCCAAACTGAAGCATATTCCACTAGTCTATCCAAGAAGATTAAGGATCAGGTGGCCAACCAATGTAGACTCAGCAGCCTCCCCCAGTTTGTGGTAGGAAATCTTGTCTTGTTCCACGACCAACATGGGTTTGGAAGAAGGAACAAGCTTGCCAGCATATGGATTGGACCGTTTGAGATATTTAAGAAGACTGGGGTTGATGCCTACACTTTTAAGGAACCGTGGATGGCTGGGTTATCAAGTTGAGTACGTGCAAAGTTCCTTTGGGCATAAAAGCAATAGGGTCTTATCATCCAGTCAAGGGGGTAATGTTTAGATTCTGATATGGTTGGATGATAAATTATAGTTCTGGAGGATCATAAATTAGATTAAGATGAGCCTCGAGATCAAGTAGAAGTTATGAATGTGAGGTAAATCAATCAAAGTATTCATAGTTCAGAGGATTGATAGAATTCTGTTGAAATTTTGATTATATTATGGAACACCCAAGACTGTAGTTAATAGGAAATTACTAAGCAGAAGGGTCAAGCCTGATTAGGAATACCAAGGATCAATATTTGAGCATAAGAATGAGAAAGGGGGTCCTTTACAAAGAAAAAATGTAGTAGAAAAGAGTAATAGAAGTTGATAGTAAGTTTTTATTAAGTAAAAGTGGTATTGTTGGGGCAATAGCTCCTTATAAAGTCTCTATCATTAATTAATTTTGAGGGCCAGCAATCCTCATAACGCTTGTCCGTTGCTCAGTGGGTTTTCTCCTGTGAAACTCATTCGGTAGAATCAATAAAATCTTCCAAAAGTTAACAAATGATATTCTGGTGTTTTCCCTTGATCATTAGTCCCATGAAGTACAACTTTTGCAATTGGTGGAGAGGTTAAAGGCCGCCAACCTTACTCTGAAAATCATTAGGTGTGAACTCTTCAAGTTTCAGGTCACCTTCCTGGGCAACGTCATGTTTGACCAAGATCACATGATAACTACTGACAAGGAGAAGGCGATTTGTAAGTGGCCCACCCCCACTTTGGTCAAAGATTTGAGGAGTTTTTTGAGGACGTGTAGTTACTTAAAAAATTCACGCCTAATTTTTATGAGGTGGTGGCGCCCCTGTATAAGGCGAGTAGAGCTAAAGTGCTCCAGTGGTCCCCAACTTTGCAGGGTGCCTTCCAAGCGAAAAAAGTGCACCCTGTTGTCCACATCTGTCCTTTGCCATGTAGATCCTATAAAAGAGTTTGTTGTGGCCACCCATGCCTTCAACTTTACCATAGCGGCTGCTTTATTGCAAGTAGGGTATGATGGAATAGAGCATCCAGTGGGACACTTTTCGAGGAAAATGTTTCTACCAGAGTTAAGCTATGCCATATGTGATAAATTGTTATTGCCTTGATTGAGGCGCTTATTACTGTCATCACACACATGGCTCATCCCAACCCTTCCACATACATACAGATCACCATCCTTGTTTTACTACTGCGCACCTCATGTCTTGGCCCCACAGCAAACCCACTGGCATGATACCCTGGCCCAATTTGCATTCTCTAATGAGTTTATAAAGGACAAGGAGAATGGTTTGGCTGATGCATTGATCCAAAGTCCTACATTAGCTCCCAATCCTAAGGCGGTAGGTTTACCCAACATCCACTTGGTGATTCCACCGGGCAGAATTGTGTCTCAACTTCATTATCCCTTGGCCCATGGGCCAGCGCTTCTCCTCTGGAAAATGCGGAGTAATATGGTATTTTCAAAAAGTAGTCATTTCACAGCCTTTGTCAGCTAAGTGTCATGGAAACGGCAGAAGAAGTTTAGACCAGCCTGCTAGTCAGGATGCTTGAGCACCTAAAAGGCAAGCCAGAATGCCAGGGGCATTGACAACCGTGCGACTTGATATGGAGCCAAGAAGTGTGATACAACACAGTGGTAGCATAACAGCAAGGTAAGGATTACTCGCTGGATCCAATTGGCAACAGAGGGAGCCATGGTGACCATAATAATTGGTAATGTCCACCTGAGATGCGGGGCGATGGACCACCAGAGAAATGTCATCAGGGATGTGGTAAAAGGGGAAAAATAACAGATAAAAATTTGTTTTGGTAAAATTTTAATGGGAAAGGAAAGTAAGAAAATTGACCAACAATCTTCTCAGTGCCTTGCAACTGATTAAATAGTGGTCGCTTGGTGAAAGCGTGGTTGGGGTCCACAAATTTGGCCTAACTGGCGAATTGGATGGTAGAGGGGGTTTATTCTTTGGGAACCGTCATTGCAAAATTTGGTGGTGGGCTGAGTCTCTGCCAGTTCGACCTCAAACGTCTGGACCAGGGGTCAATTATGTTTCCAATGGTTAGCATGACGGCGTTTGGCCCAACAAGCGACGGGAATCCCCAAGACCATCCAATATAGGGATGGGACCATTTGGTTGGGAACGGGTTTGGGATGGCCAACCCACCCACGCTCAGTCAATTGACCATTCGTTTGGTTGATAGAGGCCCATCAGGCGCAACGCCCAAATTACTATTGGAGGGTTTCAAACTCTCATCAATGGCGCCCAATATTTGTTCTGCTGATTATGGGGTCAAATCGGAACCATCAGGCGATCCAGCTGATATTTCATTCTTCATGCTTTTACAGCCATTCAAATTCCAGCCATCAGCCTGATTGCCACCCGAATTAGATCTGACTAATTTCAGTTCAATAATCTTAGCGCAGATTTCACTGATTCCCCGCAACAGTTCTTCTGAGGTGAGTGAGGAAATTGGGGGTGGGATCCGAAGTGGGCGAGCTGTTACCCATTGCTCATCAACTATGTGGGTGAGATCGCCCTGGGTGATGAGGGGTACTGCCATCCTCTTTGGTGTTTTCTTACTTGGGAACGGAAAGATAGCTCGATTGAGGGCCAAAGGACACTCCCCAAGACTTACACTAAGTATACTATGTTCTTTATCAAAAGCAAATTAAATCTGGAGGACATTACCAGAGGTCACCATGTGAAGAATGAGATGGTGTAGTTCCAGGGGTGCTTATGGGTTCCTGCCAGATCACTTCGCCTGGAAATTATCCAGGACCATCATGAAGGAATCACTGTAGGCCATCCTGGAAAGGCAAAGACCATGGAGCTAATTTGAAGCACTTACAATTAGAAGGTGTTAGTCGCGGAGGTGGCCAGATATTGTAAGGAGTACCTGGTCTGCAATCAAAAGAAGCTGAACTGCCAGTCCCTCGCTGAGTTGTTGGTGCCAGTTTAAAAGGTCAAAAAGCCTTGAACTTCCTTATTGATGGATTTTATTGTGGAGTTACCTGCTTCTGAAGTCTACGGTGCCATAATGGTAGTGGTGGACAATTCACAAAGTTTGCTCACTTTATTACCTGCAGAACCATGGTACCGTGGCTGAGATGGTTAGGCTCTTTGTCTTGCATGTGTTTTCTCTTCACAGGGTCCCCAAAGATAATTAGCAATAAGGGGCCCCAGTTTACCTCTGTCTTTTGGGAAGAATTGTGTAAGACTCTTCAGATTCACCCCTGCCATTTAACTACCAATCACCCCCAATCAGATGGTCAGACTGAACGATTGAACCAGTTCTTGGGACAGTTCCTGCAGTGTTACACTGCCGTGAATAATTCAGATTGGGTTTCCCATCTCCTCATGGCCCAATTCAGCTAAACAACAACTAACATGTATCTAATTGTTGTTCCCTCTTTTTTTGCAAATTATGGCTTCAACTTCGCCTTCATCACGGAGCCCAGTTGTGGTTACAAGGTGGAAGCTGTGGTGGACTTTGAAAAACCAATTGAGAAAACACAAAGGGGTGAACACTAGTTTTTGATGCAGCCATGCAAGCATACAAAGAGAACGTTGATGGTAAGAGGTGAGTTGATACAGATTACAAGGAAGGAGATAATGTGATGCTGGATGCCAAGAACATCCCAAATGAGCAACCATGAAAAAACTGGGACAAAAGAGTATTGGGCTTTATAAGGTTGTCAGAAAGTTGGGCCACGCCTCATACCAGTTTGATTTTCCTCCTCGTTCCAAATCTTTTCAGTCTTCCATGAAAGTAAGCTTACATTGTTTTAGGGCAACCCGTAAAAGACTCCAGAGGCTTATCTTGTGGATAGGGCGCTGAAGCGTGAAACATAAGGATTGTGGCCTCATGCTGAGTAAAAAGAAGACTTGAGTACCTAGTATCTTGGAAGGGATTTGATGCAGTAGAGAATATTTGGGTACCAGCACGCAACTGCGCCCATGCTCAAGACCTGATTAAAGTTTTCCATAAGCGTTTCCCCAGGCTTCTGGACTTTAGTATAAGAAAACCATTGCTGCTATGAAGTTGGCCTCAGCCCACAAGAGCTTTTCACTGGCGAAAGCCCCTGGAGGGGGATGGACACCAAAAGGATGAGAGGGTAACTTCATGGTTAAATGACATGATTAAGGGGATCAACTCTTAAGGATCAAGCTGGTCGTCAGGGGCCAAAAAAGATAAAGTTGGCAGGCCTTCCTGAACTCAAACATACCCTGGACAACACTGGATCAAGGCGATATATGCTCATGTTTGTTCTGGGGATGTGCGTGATGTTTGGCCCTGCGTTACAGCAGGGGCGTTAAAAATCAACAGCTATATTATTATGACAGTTTGCTTTGGTTGCTCAGTAGCGGGGTTTTGAAACCTGTTCAATTTTTCAAAATTTACAACTTGGGTCAGCCTTGCTTACAATCAATAACTTGAGTTAGGTCAATCTCAAGATTTAGACCATCTGGCCAATGGAAGCATGTGCCTATTGGTGTACTAAGTCCTAGCAACACTTCAGCTAATCAACGATTCCTCCTCAATTGTTTAAATATGCTTCCTCTTGACCAACCTTCCTCGTTGGTTGACATTCCTATAAATAAATCACCATTAATTTATGTTTTTTAAAATGTTTCCTTGGGAAAACCTGTGCGTGGATTTCCTCAAAGAGGTCTTCAATAGTGTTAGTCATTGTATTTTCACAAAATTATTTACCACATCTGGTGCACTTCTAGGACGCCCTGGACCCCTTCAGACCAAAGTACCCAAGCTCTCCTGCACCAATCTTCACTTGGTTGTGGACTCCCTGTTGAGGCCCAACCAAGTTTTGTTATTGGTATTGTATCTCATATTTATACGTGCTATACAACCTTGTCCTGGGTCCCTTCTGCTCTGGCAATCTCTGTGGTTCCCTGTTTATCATCTTACTAATGACTAGTTCCCCAGCAGTATGGCTATGCACCATTCACCACCTTGCTGAGATGGGAGATTTACAGACACTCTCCTTACAGTTTTATATTTATTTAACGCATAATATTTGAGAGCCAATTCTGATCCTTTATGAATCCTGAAGTGACTTGATCATGTCCAAGGGCCTCGACGTTATGCTCCAAGTCTAGACATTTTACTGAGGATCCTAAAGCTGGACACCTAATCTGAGCATATTTCCCTAATTGGAATTATCTGAATTGAGGCCAACCTGAAGTTTGTAATGATTATATTTATATAATATATAGGGAAATCATATTATTCCAATTCCTGTCCTGATAATATATGATCCCCTCCACACTATCAGAATAAAGAGTCACCTGATCTTGGAAAAGTAGACCTGTTTTTCCAAGAGTGGTGCTCACTACAGGGGTATCTCTGAGCTGAGATCAAGAAAAAACATCTATCACATCCTGGAGGATAATTCTAAATAAGTCTTTTTTAAATTGCAGTGAGGACCTGAATTGACTCCTCAAATGATAGTGAATTTACTTTTTTATAAGTAAGAATTTCCCCAAATAAGATGAGCTAGGATTTCTAGGTCAGTCAAAACAATAATTTAAATCCCCAAACCTAGCTAGGGTCACCAATTATGATTAGAACCAAAATGATATGAGTGAGCCTGACCCCAGATCCAGTTGACCAGAATGGTATGGGTGAGCCTGCCCAAGTGCTAATATTTACCCTGAGAGTAAAGATTGGGGTGCTCTGTGCAATAACACAAATTTTATTATTTGTACACTTATTTACTTAATTATTTTTAATGTCAAAAAATGGGGTTCCAATCTGCAGTCCAAGGTGTGCTTCGGCAAAACCCTTTTCTTTTTGCTATGGTCACCAGAATCCTGATTTGGAGTTATTTATCAAGTTGGCACATTTCCAAGTATGTCACCACCAGATCACACTCTTAACTATTGAGAGCTTGGTTGGAGAAACCCCTAGAGCCTTGCTCAGGTCATCCTCAATGACAAAATTAGAGGAAGTGAACTTTCCGCCATCAACATCTCAATGCAGTGAAGAACTAGGGCCAACAACGTTGCCTCTGTGGTTTCCTAATACTGAGTCAATGACAATGCTTTTGGTATCTGGGTGGTCATCAACAACATTTCCTCTGACGTCCACAGTTCTAATTTTATATATTACTTGTTTTTTGTATTGTTCTCTAAGCACAAATGACATTACCTCTGGTGCTCTAAAACTTCCTTTTAAATATACCAAAGTTAAGGTGTAACAATGACGTTGCCTCTGGTGCACCTAATACTAATGACATTGCCTCTGGTACTTTATTTTAGGCATCAATGACGATGCCTCTGGTGCCTGTAAGCATCAATAATGATTCCGCTAGTGTTTCCTTTTCCTGAACTGTACTTCTTGAACTCAATCCTAGGACAAGGCTTGAAGGGGATCTGTTAGGATTTCACCCTTGGTAAGGCGAAGCCTTACCCTGAGGTCAAACTCACTCCCTTAGGTTTGCATCTTAGGTTATTAGACTAAAAGCTTAATATGTTTAATTCACCAAAGGATCAGAAATCCTCTGGTAATTTAGAACCACATAGGATGATGTTCTATCCAATTTGAATGAAATCATGCTTATATGATCCTATAAGGTGCTAGGTAGCAACCTTGTTATAATATTACCATATTTAGTACTATTATTTCTTCCATATCAGGGTGGTTAGCTGAGCGGGTAAAACTGCTTCCACCCCTAGTGCAGGTTTTGAGTTCAAAACCTGTACTGGCTAGAAAATTTTCTCAGTGTGATATACTTGTCCCAAGGTCGACCCACCTCAAATAATATATTTCTTCCATATCAATTGAATCTGATATATCTCTTATTTTTGATCAGGATATCAACTTTTATATGTTTAGATCTATTACAAAGGGGACAAAATATTTGTTGAATTGATAAAACACCTGTTCCAAACTAATTTTGGTTGCACTGATTTCATATTGAAGTTAGGTTTTCTTTGCAAGCTAGAGATTTTTTGCAATATAGTTTAAAAAATTTTCTTGTTAATGTAAAAGGTACAAATTTCTCTGCATTTATTTCAACTTACAAATGTGGGATATGATCCAATCACCTTCATGGTGATAATAAAAGCATTTAGACACAAAAACATCCACAATGGCTACAATTATGCATACAGTTCTGAAAGGTTTAGAAAAAATCACTTATTTTGAGCATAAATATGACTTAAAACACTACTAATTACAAACATATAAATTTCTTAAAAAGAAAATTGATATTTATATACAGATGGAAGATGTTAATTAATTAGTGCAGCAATGAGCCATAGAGGGAATAATAACTCATTTAGGCAAGCATTTGCACTTGTAGCTCTTGAATTTGTGGGCTTTCTCAGGATGGTCTCGTTTGATGTTCCAGTAGTAGTCTGCCATCATATTCATGTCCCATCGCCCTTGATAACGCTCTTCCCTTGTCTTCAGGTTTTGATAGAAGCGTTCCTCCTGCTCATTTCTAACATCTCTAAGATATTTAGGAAATTGATCAAGATGGTTATTCAGGAAGTGAATCTTGAACTCATGTTGCATCCAAGATTGCAAAATGTCTTTAGCATCCTTTGAACCATAAGTAAATAGTTTCATGCCTTCTTGTTTTCAAGGAAGTTACTAATAACTGCTACAAAAGACATTCATGCTTCTATCTCCTTTTATCCATCTTCCTAACAAATTTCTTGTCACATATAAGGGACTGAATGTGAGGACCATCAAACATACCTGCTTTTATTTTGTTGAATGAAATACCAGGAAAAGCTGAACTAATGTGTTGAAAACATCCATATTTTATTGTTCATAGCTTTTACAAATTGCTTTATCAAGACAAGCTTGATATGAAGCGGGGGAAGAGGATTCTGTCTTGGCTGTTACCATGTAGTTATGCCCAATCTATGAGGAGTAGTTGTAGTTGTTGTTGTCCCATAACTTCAGCGTAAAACAAAAATCTGTGACAATAGTGAAAATAGTATTGTATGAAAACTAGAACATTCAGCGTAAAACAAAAATCTGTGACAATAATGAAAATAGTATTGTATGAAAACTAGAACATTCAGCGTAAAAACCAAGATTAGAAACAGTAATTAAAATCTCTTTCTGCTAAGCATCACTTTTCGAAAATCAATTCAGCCTGAAATTTAGCTCCACTAAAGAGATTTACGAAAACTAATAGCAAATATGGCGGGAAACCCCGCAAAAGAACCCGCAGGCTATGCCAAACGAGCCAGCACCACCCCCAAACGAAGCAACCCTCGGTTACCCACCTCAGGGTCAACCAGAATCACCCGCTCTCAAGCAGCAGCCATGAAAGCAGGCACCACCCCCCAACCTGGAGCTACTCCAACTAGCGCCAGTTCACCTGATCGCACTTCTGCAACCTGCACGCCTAACAGCTCTGTGTGTGCTGCCTCCCACCAACCCGCTGGGCCCCCTCCAACCAAGGAGGCCATCACCCACGCTGTTTTAATGGCGTCTGCTCAGTTGAATGCAACTCAGCCCATCCAGACATTCACCTCCCCCATTGTGTCAGCTAATTCAGCCCCATCTATTATTGCTGATGCCGTGTTTCTGGCTCCCTCCATGAGGGGCGATACCCAGCTACCTGGCCCCCAAATCCTCAGATGTAAGGTTGGATTAGCCGCACATTCTGGTTCACTAAGCACCATATTGGGACAATCTACTCTTCCCAATGAGGATTCAAATGGTTCAGATTTTGGAACTTCACACCAGTTCCAATCTCACCCGTCCCATTTAAACCCCGTAATTGGCACTTCTCAAGTCGGCACTTTATCGCAATATGCTGAAAACGACCAATTCACTAATCAGCCAATGAGTTTTGCCCACGAAATCACAGCAAACACTCGGGCTGAATTTACCCAAATTGATTGGGATGGTGATGAAACATCTCCCTCCTCCCAATTGGCTGGAGTTAATTCCAATCTGGATGGGACTCCCCAATTTAGCGAGGCCCAACAATCACCTGGCCCCCAAACCCTCGGATGTAAGGTTGGATTAGCCGCACATTCTGGTTCACTAAGCACCAAATTGGGACAATCTACTCTTCCCAATGGGGATTTAAATGGTTCAGATTTTGGAACTTCACACCAGTTCCAATCTCACCCGTCCCATTTAAACTCCATAATCGGCACTTCTCAAGTCGGCACTTTATCTCAATATGCTGAAAACGACCAATTCACCAATCAGCCAGTGAGTTTTGCCCACGAAATCACAGCAAATACTCGGGCTGAATTTACCCAAATAGATTGGGATGGTGATGAAACATCTCCCTCCTCCCAACTGGCTGGAGTTAATTCCAATCTGGATGGGCCTCCCCAATTTAGCGAGGCCCAACAAACCGCCCCTCAATTTAATATGATGCCAGCAACTGCTGTAACATTCCAGAAACAAGGGAACTCCGCAAACTTGTCCAAACCACCAGCTCACACTCAACCTGCAATTGCAGCCCAAAGCAAACACAAACGCACCAAAGGAGCCACTGGGGCGTGGCAAAAACCTCTGGCACCAACGCTACCCAAAGCAGATCCCCGTGAAGTGGCGTTTATTGCTGATGTTAAGAAGAAATGGGCCGAAACTAGAGCGCAAAAAGCTCTACCTCGCTCAACCCTCTCCCACGCAATTCGCCTTTATTATGGGCATAACCCTGTTGAATTCTATACAGAGGATTACTTCTCATACTTTGCAGCGATTGCGGAGACATTCCCTATTAACACCACCATCCATGAATCAGTGGAGGGCCACTACATCGATGTGGGATTCACTGAAGCTGCCCTTGCTGACCATGCTGCCACCCTCCAGGTCATTATTCCACGCGGATCTCTTCGCATCTCCCGCACACGCTCTCACCTGGAGAAAATTTCATGGGTTACTTTTTCCAACCTACCAACGACTGTTGATCCTGAGTCTCTAAACTGGCACTCCATCGTGGTTTAATGGAGTTTGGGTCTGTTCTTTCAGTGGACTTTAGCGTCCCCTCTTACTATGCTCCCACTCAAAGAGCTCGCACTGCTAGGGCGTCATTCATCCCCTCCCCCACTGTATCCCGTAACATTGAGGTTATTCCTCGTGTGGCGGTAGTTGGGGCATGCCCTGAGATCTTTTTTGTCGACCCTGATCAGGCGCGCCCCCAGTGTTCATGGTGTAACGCCCTTGGACACTTGTATAGTGGCTGCACAGCTCGAAAACAAGCCCTCTTAGCCACCACCCAGGGGCCTAAACCAGGCCAAAAATGATCCCACATGGCTGCAGCAGCAATTCCACAACCCACACAATGGGTTCCTGTTCAAGACCTGTCCCCTGAGGCCTTACGCCTAGCAGTTGAAACAGCTAACCCCACTATTGGTGTGGGATACCTTCGCGCTCATGCCCCCCTTCCAATGGGCACCCCCTCCAATCTCCCAGAGTCAACTCCCTCTCTCACCAAGCGCAAGGCATCTCCCACAGGGTGCCCCTCGTCAGCCACCCCCACTCAGGGCTCCGCGGCACCCCCACCAACCCCCACCAGCGATTTATCGCATCAGCCCTCAGCTCCCAATGGAGCTATGCCCACCAGCATGGACTGGCAACTCGCGGCCTGCAGTAGAAGTGCCACCTCAAAGAGTCCTACCCCAACCCCACAGTCCATTTCGCGCGGATCCTTTGCAGTGTTGGAGGAAGTGAATATGGACTCAGACTCATCAAATGGGGACACCGCGGAGGTCACCATTGAGCACCCTCAGGTCCTTCCCCTGCAACGGAGCGGGGGCAGCATCCTAGGCTGGCTTACTGGGTCCTCCGCCCCCCCACCCTCTCCTTCCCCTCAGAACCCTCGACGCTCCTCACGGATTGCAGCTAATAGTCAAGCTAAAGGACTCAAAACTAGCCGCCTCACAGCAGCAGGTTTAAGCGCTGGCAACCCCCCAGGACATGGAGGGGAACAGCTATGAGTCCCCATGGCAGCACCCTGGCCCTGCAATCCATCAACGCAAATGGGTTGCGGGACTTTAAGCGGAGAGCCCGCCTCCTCCGAAACTTCAGGTCAGCACAAATTGACATCGCTGCTGTCCAGGAGCCCCATATCCTCCCCCACGAACAATCTGCATGGAATGAACAGTTTGGAGGCAACTCCTTCTGGACAAACCATGCCGCCCTTATTGTTTTGAATCCCCGGGTTAAAACCCATTCTTTTTCACAATATCTAGGTGGCCGCCTCATACTGGCCAAACTCACCACTCCTGACTTCTCCTTCTTCGCTGCAAGCATCTACCTGCCTAATGCAGGTCAGAGCAAAATCGGCTCTTGGAAGAGCTCCTCCAACTCAATCTCCCACGGAATACAGTTCTCTTAGGAGATTTCAACACAACCATAAGTCGCGTCCGTGACTCTTACCCCCTGCAGCAAAGGAACGCCCTGGATCAAGTCGCCTCCAGGATTTTCTTCGCCTGAGTGGCTTTATAGATGCGCTTCCACCCTCCGCGTCTGGCCTAGGTTGCATGACTAGGATCCAGTATGATGGAGGAGCTTTCCAGTCAGCGTCACGCATAGATATGGCACTGATTGGCCCCCTGCTAATTGGCCGCGTCTCCTCTCCCATCTCTCGTGACAACCATCTGAGTGATCACAGGTCACTCACCGTTGTCCTCACCACCACACTTAGACCGTCGCGTAGGTTCTGGCCTAGGGTTGCCCCAGCTCTTCTCAACAACCCCTTCACTAAGGAGAAGCTGTCTATGACCATCCGAGAGACTCTCACCTCCCCCACCCCACCTGCTTGACCACAAGGCTAGATGGGCGGTGACCAAGGAGGGCATCACCCGCGTTGCTTACAACTGTGCCAAAGCCCAGATGACTGCAGCTCGCGCCAGAGTCAAAAGGGCGGAAGCCAGAATCAGACATCTAGAGCGAAACTGCCAGCCTTCGCCCTCTCCCAGATGGTTGGAAGACTGGGAAGCGGCGCAGGAAGCACTCCGCTTGGAGCTCACACTGCAGGAAGAACGGGCAGCAAACTTTACAACATCTCGTTACTATGCTCAATGGGAACGCCCCACCCGCTTCTTCTTTCAGAAACAGAAAGCCCGGTCAACAGCGCAGGATATTACTGCACTGAAAATTGGCACTACAACCACTTCAGATAAGGAGGAAATCACGCAGGAACTACACCGCTTCTACTCCAGCCTCTTCCATGCCACCCAGGTGGACCCATCGGACATCCAAGACTTCCTGTGGCGGGCTCCAGAGCCGCCCATTGACCCACGGGCTGATGAGGCTCTACTGGCGCCTATTTCCATCCAGGAGGTGATGGAAACCCTTCTGAAATCCCCACGGCTTAAAGCCCCAGGCCCAGATGGAATACCCTTTGAGGTGTACCTTCTGGAACCTGCAGTGATAGCCAGAACCCTCCGCGACCTCTTCGCTGCACTCTTGGTGAATGGCGAGGTCCTCCCCGACTCCAGAGGCTCAATCACGACCCTCATTCACAAGAAGTCAGACCGTGAGAACCTGGCGAACTGGCGCCCCATAGCGTTGATCAACACAGACCACAAGCTCTTCACGAAGCTTCTGGCCAACCGCATCACCAAATGGGTGTCACCTCGCCTCTCCCCATCCCAGTACGGTTTTATTCCGGGGAGGTCGTTATGGGACAACTATAATGACCTTCACGTGACTTTGACTGCTAACTCTCGTAAGGTGAATGGCTTTGTGGCTCTTCTGGATATGGAGAAAGCATATGATCGGGTAGCCTGAAGTATATTGATGCTTCCTGGCCCGCTTCCATCTCCCACCCGCAGCTAGGCGCTGGATATCATCGCTCTATGACCAGCTCCACACCAGAGTCCTGGCGCCAATGGGTTTTACAGTGGCAGTACCAGTTGGACAAGGTCTCCGGCAAGGGGACCCCCTGAGCCCTATCCTTTTTAACATCACCCTTGACCCCCTCTTGGCCTCCTTACAGGACAAGCTAACAGGGATTCTGGTCCCAGGTAAAGCCCCCACACGCACCATGGCATTTGCAGATGACACTGCCATTGCATTTGGCTGCCCTGGGGATGTTGCCCTCGCTGCTGTGACCATTGAGAGGTACACCAAGGCGTCCAACGCCATGGTCAACACCTCCAAGACAACAGTTGTACAGGTCGGCTCCCCCACCTTCCCCCCACCATTTGGTATTGAACCTGAGCGCGGTACCTTCCGTCACCTGGGCGTTCTCACCAACCAACAAGGAGTTGCGCTAAAAGACAATGAGGACTTGCTCCTTGCAGCAGTTAACTCCAGGATTGCCAGCTGGAACCGGCGGCACATCACCCCCCAGGGTCGAGCTCTGATGGCCAATGTGTTCCTCCTCTCCAAAGTCTGGTTCCTAGCGCACGTCTGCCCATTCACAGATGCCTTTTATACGCGGCTCAATGTACTCCTCCGCTGTTGGATCTGGGGCTCAAACCATCCACCAATAGCCCTCTCAACCATTGCCCGACCCTGCAATGAAGGGGGCCTAGGGCTTCTGGACACGCGATCCCACGCCACCACAATCTTCCTGAAGTTCCTATGGCCGATTGTCTGCTGGGACGCGACCCCATGCCCCAATGGGCGCCCGCCCTCCGCCAGTCAGTGTCAGCAGCTCTGGGTCTTCCTAGAGCATCTCTGACCTCATTAGGGAGTGGCTCACAAACCACCCAGGCCATCGCCTAAAACCATCCTCATCCCCCTACTGGAACCAGGCTCTCCTTGCCCTGAAACGAGTAGGCGCGCGGATCCACCATGCCTTCCCATACAGAAGGGAAGGCCCTGGCCTCAGCCCACGTCGCCATGCAATTGTGCACAATGGACAAGTTGTCACAACTCGCCTCAACCCCCAAGATCGTCCTCCCATCCGCCCAAGACTCCTTGAGCTCCTCCCTCCCTCCGTGAGATTTGACCTTAAGGAATTGTGGAAGGACGTCTATCACCCCATCCTGTCAGCAAAGGTGTCCAACACCTTATGGAGAGTGCTCCACTGTTCATACAGGACAGGGGACCGGACTGGCCCTACCTTCCAGCACCGAAGCTGCCCTTCGCTGTGTGGAACCTATTGACTCCCACCTCCATCGTTTTTTCACCTGTCCAGGTGTCGCCGCATTTTGGCCAAAGGCCCGCGCGCTCCTCCATGCTCAGCCCTGGTCTGGACACCCTGTGCAAGACCTCATGTTTGAGCAGACATTGCCTGGTTGCCACCGACCCCTCCGTGTCCTCGCCTATGCCACAGCCATCTGGACCATCCATAACTCCTTCCTTCGTGCTGCCTTTGACCAGCAGGTGTGGACCCTTCCACACATGATCACCCACTTTCAGGTACACTTTGAGATGGCCCTGAAGGTCTGCACTATGTCGCCAACCCTCCCCGCTCAGTTGTCACTGCAGCACGGCTCTGGCGCGCAAACCCCCTCCCTTTCTCGATGCCTCCTCCCTCCCCTTCCCTCGCCTCAGGCTCTTAGGAGCCCAGGCGTAATTCAATAAACATCGATGAATCCCCCCCCCTTGGGTTGGGACCATCTAGTACTAAAAAAAAGGCATGCTGATCTGAATCGTCAGATTTGTGAAGTTCATTCTGAAGCTATTGGTCCTTACCCTCAATTTTTTTCTCAAGTTTCAGATTCCACCTCTTATGTTTCCACTCAATCTGAACAACCTGGAGTGCATGTTTTGACCACCAATGCTCCCATGAGTTTCAATCTAGTATTCAAGGACAAATACTTATGGGTATACAGCCCAATCAAAATGAATCTATCAAAGTTTTTGCTCATTGGTTCTATTAGAAGATCAAACTCTAGTAGCCTGTGGTCAGTTAAACTTAGATGATGCAATTACCACAGTTCTGCCAGATTTACTTCCAGGACTCAAATGCAAGTTTTTCTAATCAGTTTCAAAAAGAATTTCCGAAGCATTTTGACATTAAAGAGGCCCTATTGGATTTTGCCTCCTCGTTTTCTCTGAAAAAACCCTGAGTTTATGAGTCTCCTAGACCTAGTCGCCCCGAAAGTCTACACCATGCCTGAGAACAATAGGGTGATCCAGTGTAGTTACGGTCATTGCTATTTCCATACTGAGGATCGTTGTTTTAAAAAGGAAGCAGATGAGAAGAAATAAGAGATAAGCCCAATAAGATTCTCCACCTTGATAATGATATGAGTACTCAGCAAGAGCATCAAAGTTTGATTGAGGTAATAAAGAGAACATTATTCTTATTT